>PVIJ01009973.1:31383-62151 GCA_004024925.1 Scalopus aquaticus | reverse complement strand
ACAAAACCTGAGGGCAATATGAGAATCCCTGATTTTGCATCAGTAAGTCAAAAATGCAGGTGGCCTGGGGACCTCTGAACCTATATCTGGTGTCTGAAGTAAAGGTGTCTTGTTGGGGCCTGTGCAGTTAATCTGTGGATTCAACCACTAGCCCCGTGCAGTGAGAATCAGAATTGTAGTATGGTACATGAGGTAGCTACTTAAAAGTGAAATTGCTGGGTCTCATGATTTCTAGACACTTTGTATGTGTTTACTCTAATCAAAAATGTTTTGATAAGATAAATCAAATTGAAAATCAAGTTTTGGTAGATATTTCAAATATATTTTTTTCCTCTTGAAAGACTCCAGAAATAAGTTATTCCAACCCTCACTTTTCAGAGGGGAGAGAAACAGAACCCTGCAAGCTTTTAAAAATAAAAGCAAATCATGCTTTTGTTTGGCAGTTCACTACCATTCCCACCGTATTTTATTGCTATTTGTCAAGCAATATTCAAACTGAAAATAAATCATAAATATGCATGTTAAAATTTTTTGGCCAGCTATTCCAACTCTTTCATTTGACATATGAACAAAACATGGCATAGAGGAGTAAGATTCTTTTATTCAAAGTTTCAGAAATAGATTCAGAGCAATAAAGATAAATGTGTGTCTTTTGTATTCATTTCAAACACTTGCATCCACACCTCCACACCTGTGTATGTCAATGAGGTGATTTTTGGAAATCACCTAGATAACCACATGATAGGAGCCACTGCAAGGCAAACCACCTATGTGATTAGAGGGATGAAACTTTCAACTCTACCTCCAGGCTCCAAGAAGGCAAAAGGGGTTCTAGATTGAATCAATCATCAATGATTTAATCAATCACACCGACACAGGAAGGCCTGCATAAAACTCAAAAGGATAAAGTTTGGGGGACTTCCTTGTCGGGGAAGGTCCTGGGAAGGTGGCACACCACAGAGGGCATGAAAGCTCTATGCCCCTGTCCCTGTATCTTGCTTTCTGCATCTCTTCCCTCTCAGTTTCTGAATTCCATGCCTTTATAATATAATGGTAACCTTATAAGTAAATTGTTTTCCCGAGTTCTGTGAACTGCCCTGGCAAATTAATCAAATTCAAGGAGAGAATTGTAGGAACCTCTAATCTATAACCAGTTATTCAGAACTACAGGCAATAAGCTGGTCTGGCAATTGATGTCTGAGTGTGTGTGTGTGTGTGTGTGTGTGTGTGTGTGTGTGTGTGCATGCGCGTGTGTAGATTTGTACTGAATCCTTTACCTGCAGGATCTGATGTTATTTCCAGGTAGACAGGGTAAGATTTGAGTTACATTATAGGAAACCCAGTTGGTGTCAGAAGGTTTTGGGTGAATTTTTTAGTGTTGGGGGAATCCCACCCCCAACATCTGGGCACAGAAGTGTTGTGAATATGAGTAAAGGAGAAAGAGTTTTTTCCTTTAGAGTTGGTGTGAGAGGTGTTGTGAAGTGGAGTGTTCTATGTATGAGCATTCTAAGTAGTAGTACAGTAGAGGAGAAACACAAGGAGATAGTTTCCTCTTCAGATTGTGTAGACATTTCACTAAAGGAGATATAAATAAAGCAAACAAGCACATGAAAAGATGTTCAACATCACTAACCATCAGGAAATGCAAATTAAAACAATAGTGAGATATCACTACACACCTGATCAGAATGGCTAAAATAAAAAAATAGTAGATAATACCAAAAACTGAAGAGAATGAAGAAAAGGTGGCTCATCAGACAGTACAGGAGTGTAAAATAGTATCGCTACACTGGAAAACAGTTTGGCAGTTTCTTAAAAAAAAAAAAAATATGCCATATAACCTAGAAATTACCCTCTTGGGCATTTAGTCTAAAGAAATTAAAATTTATGTTCAGGCAAGAACTTAGACATGTTTGTGTCATATAGACAGGTCCATAACAGCTTTACTTGTAATAGCCTCAAACTACCCCAGTTTTTCTTCAGCAGCTGAATGGCTTAAACTATGATTCCTCCATTTCATTGACTACCACTCAATAAATAAAAAAGAATAAACTATCAATATGCTTAGGGATTTTCAGAGAATCATGCTGAATGAAGAAAAAGCCAATCCCAAAAGGCTATAGACGGTGATATTTTTTTCTTTCCCCCCACTCCCACCTAGACTGTGATACATTTAGCTAACATTTTGAAATGATAAAACTTTAGAAATGGATATCGCCTTCGTGGTTCAGGGATTAGGGATGGGAGGTGGGTATTTATAAAAGGACAACAAAAAGGTCCTGAAACTGTTTAGTGTCTTAACTATATTAAGCACAAAACTTGGAGGCTTCGTACACAAAACTATACATTGATAAAGCTATAGGACATATGCAAATTAAAACTGGAGAAATGTGAACAACATCTATGGATTGTATCACTATCAATTTCTTGGTTGTAGTTTAAACTTTAGATTTGTATAATGTAGCTATTGGGGGAAAGTGGGTAAAATTTACATGGATTGTATGTTATTTCTTACAACTGCGTGTGAATCTACTGTAATTTCAAATAAGTTCAAGAAAAGAAAAAACTGTGGCCTCCCTGGTGGCACATCAGGTTAAGTCGCAGCACTATGAAGCTATCCAGAGCACCTGTAGCATGAGTTCGATTTGTGGCTGGGGAGCGTCTCACATGGTGCAACAGACCTCTCCTGACTCGCCCGCTGCTCCCCTCAGCAGTGTATTTCAATAAATCTGCCTGTTCTGCTCCCCACTCTGTCTCTGGTGAATCCTCACACACCTCTAGCCTACACCCCAGCTTATATGCATAAATAAATAAATCTTAAAAAAAAAGAAAAGAAAAAACTTTGATGGAATTGCTGTCACAACTTTCATGGAGCATAGCTTACTGAAGAAGACCTAAACCTAAAAAAAATCTACTCATGTAGCAAATAAATTTTTGTTATACAGTCAACTTTTCTGTCTGTCTGTCAGAGAGATTAAGTAGTCACTGAAGAAACTTTCCCAGTATGTGTGACTGAAAATGGGTAAGGATGTGAGTGAGTTTCAAAAATTAAAACCCATATTTCTTTCTTGGTCAACTTAGAAGTTTGCTTTTAGAGACTAATATCCTGGTAAGCCACTGTGAAATTCCAATCACACTCTCTACTAAGTGGTTATAATGGCACCTTGGTTAAAAAGTTATCAAAATCATCCATAGATGAGGCTCCTTAGAAAGGGATTTGTAGAAAGAAGAGAAAAGGACTAAGGGCAAAATACTGGAGAAAAACAGAACTTAAAGTGAGGGCAGCAAAAGATCTAGCACTAAGACTAGAGGATTTTAGTGCTAGAAATCAAAATGGTGGTCTCATTTTAAAGTTTACATTCTATTTTTTGGAGAAAAATAGAATAGAAAAATAGAGTACTGTTGGGTGTGGAGGGAAGGATATTTTTAAAAATATTTATTTACGCATGCAAGAACTGGGGTGTAGGCCAGAGGTACAGGGGATGAGAGGATACACCAGAGACAGAGTGGGGAGCAGATCAGGCAGATCTACCGAAACACACTGCTGAGGGGAGCAGCAGGTGAGACAGGAGAGGTCTGCTGCACCCTGTAGGTTAGCTCCCTGTCTGGGGATCGAACTCATCCTGCATTGGCTAGTGAAAGCTTAATAGCACTGAGACTTTAACCCCTGCGCCTCTAGGGAGACCCAAGACCTGATTTTACTCCATGTGCTTCTGTTTGTCTGAATTTTTAGAATGAAACTGTATTCACATACTACTTTTGTACTTTAAAATGATCTTAAAGTAAAGGTAAGAATATAACACAAATCAAATAATGAAGTTTGACAAGTGGTAGACAGTGTAAGAACATTGACTGGTTAGCCAAGAAAGAAGAGTCTGTTCTAGACCTCTCAGGCGGCTGCCACATAAGAGACCACGATGAACTGTTTTTTTAGCTAAATGATGTTTGGCAGCTCCTGAAGAGTGATGAAGCACTATTTTTCCTGCTGTGGCCCAAGGAGTGGTATCTTGTTGGAAGGTGATAGTCTATAACCTCATCAAATTTGACAGCCACTCTCAGCTTTTACCGATCCCTTGCTTTTTCCAACCCTTGCAAAAGAGACCTAGGATGCACATTAAGGGATTTGGGGCCAGAAGATGAAGTACTTAGACTATAAATAGCACTTCAACAGTTTTCAATAGAAGGTTGGCAACGGAAAGGAGGAAGAATGACAAGGGGTATAGATATTTAACTCTATATAATTTGGTTTCCTGTATCACATCTTTGGTTAATGAAAATTAGTATGTTGGTGAGGGATAAAATATATTCCTAAAGAACTAGCAGAAAATAAATTTTCCCAGAAATAGGTCAAACTGATCAAGAGGGTTTTAAGTTAAATGTTGAAAGAGAAGGGTGAAAAATCCAGAGAATGCCAAATCCTTAAGGATGAAAGGCACCTGAAATGACATAAAGTAACAATGAAGAGAACCTGAAGCCTTTAACTTACCATGAGTTGGTATTTGAAACTTTGGTGTAGATGAGATCACTCCACTTCTTGGTTAGTCCCTGCAGGTGACTCTGCAATTACTTGGCTTTTTGGTTTGCTTGTTTGTCTGTTTTATTGTTTCAAGTTTGAGGTCTTCCTTAATCCATGAGGTCAAAGCTCACAAGACTTAAATGGGATTTAAAGGGTCTTGCATGACTCTCAAAAAGGATACACAGGCAGGCAACACATGAGTGTGCACACCACAGACCAAGGTCTTGTTCTCAGACTTCTAGATTCTGTTATTGTGTATCAAATATAAAAGATGTCATTGTAAGAACTCGGACACTAATTTATTAATGTACAATTTTAGGGGCAGGGGAAAGTTTCCTTTTCAAGTGACCTGAACAGTTATGGCTGCCACGAAGGATAATATCTTCCCTATATGAGGGTAACTAGGAGGCCAACTTATTAGCCAGAGTGACTGACCCAGCACATCCAAGAAAAAAAGGTGGACATGATTCTTGAGGGATGTAGGAATCGTAAGGTCTAATTAATTATTTCCAACCTTGCAAAGGAGAACTATTCTCTTATGGTTAATAAATAACCATACTCACGAAGTCAGGAATTCCTTTTTGGAATTTCAACATAGAGGACACTAGATAATCACTAGAGTGTTTTTTTTTAACTACAAATTTTTATGACATGACTGTAGATTTACATGTAGTTGTAAGAAATAAATACAGGGGCCTCCCTGGTGGCACAACTGGTTAAGCACAGCGCTGTGGAGCTGTCGGAGGCTGCCTCACGAATTCCATGCCTGGCTGGGGAGATTCCCACATGTCGAAGTAGATCTCTCTTACCTCGTCCGCTGCTCCCCTCAGCAGTGTGTTTTGGTCGATCTGCCTGTTCTGCTCCCCACTCTGTCTCTGTTGAATCCTTTCACCGCTCCACACCTCTGGCTTGCACCCCAGCTTGTATGCATAAATAAAATAAATCTTAAAAAAAGAAAGAAAGAAAGAAAGATAGAGTTACCCAGTTCCCGCAATGCTGTCATCTTTCAAAACTCTTGTGTAATATCACAACATTAATAATGATCCAGTCAAGATGCAGAACATTCCATCCCCATAGGACCCCTCTGCTGCCCTTTAGAATCACACACCCACTTCTCCCCCAGCAATCACTATCCTGACCTCTGTGCCTATAATTTTGCTATTTCAGGCATGTTACATAAATGGTATCATGCCATATGACACCTCTTGGGATTGGCTTGTTTTATTCCGCATAATTACCCAGAAATCTAGATTTTATAAAAAAAAAATCTTATGAAATCAACCTGTCTGTCTCTAGTCACACCATACCAAACGTAAGCCTTTTTGCAGAGATAGAAGAACACTGTTTTTTGGATTTTTATTCTATGGGATTGCAAAACAGATTTTAGAACTGTCAAAACAAGACTACATTCCTTCAGAAAGCCGTCATGTGGTAAAGGAAAACTGAGAATTGAGCCAATATGATATTCCAGACTCTATACTCTTATTTTGATAAAACTAAACAGAGAAGTATAGTATTTGTACAGTTTGTCATCACTAGATATTACATTTCAATATGATTTTCTTTTGGTTTGTCTTAAATGTAAACATTTAAGGAAAAATACTTTAAAAAAAGATGACATTTTTCTTTATTTAAAGCATTTACTAAAAAGTTTACTAGAATTTTTTTTAGTTTATTTGCTATTATGTTTTATATAGCCCTTGCTTTATAATGAAAGTGGAATAATTACAATTATTTCATTAAATTCTTCCAAACTTGTGAGCCTGGTATTCCTTCTCTACAGAAAATTAAGGTTAAATAACTTGCCTTTGGTCATCAAGTAAATAAGGCATAGGGAGCACTAGAACCAGGTATGCCTGTGGTTCCCAAAGTCCTGTATCAGTATGAACCCCAAAGCTACATGGTGAAACAAAAAGTCTTGTTATTGCTCCTTAATGAATTGTTTTGATTCCACCAGAAACACCAACTCATTGTAGAAAAACAGATAAAGCAAAATGTCAATTGTTCATGTTTTCATACAGATATTACCAGAGCAATGCTTTTTTAAAATAACTTATAAGTAACAAGGTTCTAGCAAGTAAAATTCCATCAAACATGTAGCTTCAGCATCTCTCTAAGAATTACTATTCATGTTAATAGCAAAAATATTCATGATACGTAGGAGTTAAAAGTACATTTCCCCTGTAAACGTTAGGTCATGATTCCATTACGAAGGCTTCAAAAGGAAAACTTTCTCATGCTTTGAATTCTAAATTCCATATTTTTAAAAATTAATCCTTTTGATTTAGAAATACAGGCACTAACAACATCTTCTTTCAGTAAGTTTTTTTTTTTTTTTGAGGTTTCATGCTTCCTATTCAACTTTGTCTTTTAAATCAAACATGGGGGTTGGGGGCGGTGTCTCCTTGATGGTGCAAGGGGTTAAGTCTCAACACTGTGAAGCTATAGGCAGCGCTACAGCAGAAATTAGGTTCCAGGCCTGGGACATGACCCGCAGCAGACCTCTCCTGTCTCAGCGCTGCTCTCCTCAGCAGTTTATTTCTGTTTGCGCCTGTTCTGCTCCCCACTCTGTCTCTGGTGAATCTTCTCACCCCCTACACCTCTGGCCTACACCCCAACTCTCATATGCATAAATAAATAAATCTTTAAAAAAATTTAAAAAAATCTAACATGACACTCGCTGTCAATGTTTCCAATGACAAGTTGCTTGTTGAGCCTGTAGAGTTCTTTCAGTTCTCCATCGTCTAGGCTTGTTTTCCGCTTCCTCATGTGTTCTGCAACCCAATTAAAATCAGCCTGCAGGGACATGGTGGTAGAACCCAGTTGCTGCCATGCCCCTGGCACTTGGCTCAACCACTGTAGTGTTTTTTTCTTAAGATTTATTTTATTTATTTATGCATACAAGAACAGGGCTCTAGCCAGAGGTGTGGGGTGAAAGGATTTACCAGAGATAGAGTGGGGGTCAGAACAGGCGACTCTACTGAAATACACTGCTGAGGGGAGCAGCAGGCAAGACAGAAGCCTGCTGCTCCATGTGGGTTAGCTCCCTGGCTGGAATTGAACTCATGTTGCAGTAGCTGGTGATAGCTCGACAGAACCGAGACTTTAGCCCCTGCGCCACCAGGGAGGCCCTAGTAATGTTATTTTTATAATAAATCTGTTCAATGGAATAGTAGGCAGCCATTACAACTTTAGTCAGAAAGATTACGCAGCAGCACAGGGAATGAGAATGACATAATATCTGATGAGAAATAGTTATATTGTATCCTCTAATTTCACCGTTTAAAAGCAGCACATAAAGAAAAACCTTACACAAAATACATCAAAATGTTCAGGATGGTTATATTAGGAAAGTAGCCTTAGGAATGTTTTGTCTTTATTTTAATTGTCAAATTGAATAAGTTTTTCCTAATGATTATAAAGAGATTACATCTGGATTGTGAGTATGTAGTGACCATTGTTTTTTTCTTTCCAAGTCTCCCAAGAGACTTATGGTTTTACTAAATAGTCATCCAAGCTCATGTCAATTTTTTATTTGATAGAATTGGTTTTTAGACTTGGTTTTAGACTAGATTAGATTGACTGGAAATATAGTATATTCTGATTTTAGCACAGCAATTGACAAATCTTTGCTCCTGATCAAGATTCTTGGGTTTACAGTAATAGAAATCTACTCAGATTTGCTCATGTAAAATGTGAATCTAGGGGCCTCCTTGGTGGTGCAAGGGGCTAGGTCTCAGCACTGTGAAGCTATCTGCAGCCACTAAAGCATGAGTTGGATCCCCGGCCAGGGAGCTTCCCACATGGCACAACAGACCTCTCCTGTCTCGCCCGCTGCTCCCCTCAGCAGTGCATTTCAGTCAATCTGCCTGTTCTGCTCCCCACTCTGTCTCTGGTGAATCTTCTCATCACCTCCACACCTCTGGCCTACAGCCCAGCTCTTGTATGCATAAATAAATATATCCTTAAAAAATAAATAAAATGTGAATCTAGGGGAACCAGGAGCATTGCATATAATCCGAGGGAGGAAGTTCCATTAAGAACGAATTACATGACTGGAGTGTCATCAAGAACCAAAGCTATTGCCATTTGCATCTTGTCTGGACCACATAGTCTCTGGTTCCTGGTTCTTTCTACACATCTGCTTCATTCTCTCTTTCCCTTTTCCTCCCCCCTTTCTTCTCCCCACCCCATGTTCTTTGCTTTTCTGATGAACTTGGTGGGAAAAGGCTGCTCCATCCTTTAAATAAATTTCCCCATATTGGGGCCTCCCTGGTGGTGCCAGGGGTTAAGTTTCAGCACTATGAAGCTATAGGCAGTCACTGCAGCACAAGTTCGAGCCCCACCCAAGGAGATAACCCACATGGCTCAGCAGACCTCTCCTGTCTCACCCCGCCTCTCCTCTCAGCAGTGTACTTTAGTCAATCCACCTGTTCTGCTCCCTACTCTGTCTCTGGTGAATCCTCTCAACCCTACCCTCATCCCCCCTCCCTCCACCTCTGGCCTACATCCCAGCTCTTGCATGCATAAAAACAGAAAACAAATCTTTAAAAAAAATTTCCCCATATCTCCAGCCCTCTAGCCAGCTACTTAGAAAACAAGTATCCCAATTTTATTCCTAGGAGAGAATATTCAATTGACAGGTCTGGGTCAGGCATCCACCCTGGACTTTCCTATAGGTGGGACCATGAACATAAATTTGGCTGCATAGGGGTTAAGTTTGGTTGAGGGATTAAGTTTGGTTCAAAGAAGGGAGTCATAGCTTCACAGACAACTGAAAAGGTGTTTACTGTCTGGGTCTCTCAAGTGTCCTCAGGGTCAAGGTGGAAAAATGGGAGTTGGCTTTAGTAGACAAGAAGTTATATTTCAAGTGGTTAAATGAGTACACCCACAGAATATAAATCAATGAGACCCTGTGGGAGTTTTCTGGAGGAGCAGCACTCAGGTCTTATAAGTAAATTTCCAGTAGTTCCCAGTAAGGCTTGTGTTGATTCTATACTGATCAACATTTTAAAATTAGACTTGGATTCTCTGAACCTGCTGAATTTGTGCTTATACTTTTGAAAGAGCCACCACACTCTATGGTCTTTGTAACCTTTATTTCTACTATATCATCTAATTGTAGCAATTTCTATGTCATACAAATTGATAATTAATAAACCACTTGCCACTGTATGCCATGAACCAATAATGCCATTTCAGTGGCATTGGTGTCCTTTAAATCCAGTGGAGTCAAAGAGTCAATTCTCATTTAAAGTTCTGTGCCTTTTGGAAGCCACTTTTATTACCAATAACTAGCTGCAGTGAGAAAAACAAAATCACTGCAAGTATTCTGGAATATATAAAGAGATTTAATGTGGGAACTGGGAGTTAGGTGAATGTAAGAGAAGCTGGAGGAGTGAAGGGCTGAGAGCTGTAGCAAGGATTAGAAAACATTCACTAATGACTTTGGCTTGAAGCATTGGAGCAGATGGAGAAGTTGGAACTCATGGAGAAATATAAGAAGCCAGAGATTTTGGAGTCTGAGAAGCTGTCATTTATGGTCACCTTGACTGCAAAGCAGGAATTTGCACAGAAGTCCAAGAAGCCACCCTGTTTGGCTGCCACAACTGCAAAGCAAGAACTTGTGTCAAGAATTGAAAAGCTGGAAACTAACAAATTCTTCTGGGAGAAAAGAGGCTCGTGGTACTGCCACAGTCTCCTGAGAATAAAAGCTTTTTTTCTCTGCCTTTCTAACCTACTATAAATACCTCTCATAGGAAAACCCCAATTTGAAACCACAGTGGGAAAGGTATTCTGGGAATGTCCTGGCTTTTCCTCTGCAATGCAGAAGTGTTACGAGTAGTAGTAATGCAAAGTTGGCAACCAACAATTAAGCATAGTCAGAATACTTCTGATTTTAAGAAATAAAGTGACAAATCAATTAAATTTAAAGAGGCTTTATTGAGTCTTGACTAATTTTAAATGCAAGGAGAGCTATAGATAGAAATTGATCTGGTAGTTCAAAGAAAGTGACCAATACCGAGCATCCTGTCTTCCAGAACTCTTTATTGTTTTATCCCTGTCTCCAAAGGCATCTTTCTTTTGCAAAACAGTTGCCTGTAATTTCTGAGTTACATGCGTCGCTGTTTATGAGTGATCAGTGAGCAGGAAAAATATTTCTTCACTCAGATATCAAAGGGAAGTTTTTCCTGTGTGTGGCCAACTTAGGCTCTGTGCCCTTCCCAAACCAATGTGATTAGGGGTGTTAAAATCATTCTGATTAGTTGATTCATTCTTCCCTAGCCTTATACACCCCCCCCCCCACACACACACACACATACACACACTGGCTTCTCCTACACTGATACTAAGAGAAGGGAAAATTGATGTTGGGAGTGGGACCCAAATAGCTACAAATGCCCCATATGACTACTAAGATACCAAAACATTAAGGACATAAACTGGCTAAACAGAATAAACCATTCCTACTATGGTCAGAAGGACAATCTGATTATGTGTCCCTACTTTTGAAGTGATTATTATCATGCCACTTGTATGGGATGAGAAATATCAAATAACCCAGAGCCAGCACAACAAAGGAAAAGGTTCCAAACAGACACAAGACAAAGGACATGTTCCTAAACTTTCCTTAGTTTGTCAGGATTTGTCAGTTGAATTTTAATCTCAAGTTCCCAACATTTTCATATTATGTCCTTTTGATTTTATTCTCTTGAACTGCACGTAGTTCCTACAAATGAAATAGGACAATTATAAAATAAGCAGTTAAAAGAAACTTAAAAGTACATGATTGGGGCCTCCCTGGTGGCACAGCGGTTAAGCCCTGCGCTGTGGAGCTGTCGGCAGTGGTGTCGCGAGTTCAACGCCCAGCCTGGGAGATTCCCGCATGGCGCGGCAGACCTCTCCTGCCTCGCCCACTGTATTTCCAGCTATCTGCCTGTTCTGCTCCCCACTCTGTCTCTGGTGATCCCTCTCACCGCCCCACTCCTCTGGCCTCTGTACTCCAGCTTGTATGCATAAATAAATAAATCTAAAAAAAAAAAGTACATTATTAAGTGAAAATCCGATACTATTTGGCCTTATCCTAGGTTTCTGGAAAAGAAGTGTGGGCTACCCAAGACCCCGGAACTCAATTTAAGTCAAAATATTGTACTTACTGCAATGCCTGAGGCAGGATTATGAAAAGGCTCTAGATAAACCCTAGTTGCAGTAGCTGACCAAAAATTAAGAAAGGGGTAGAAAAAAAGGAAAAATACTGAATTGAATAAAAGTACTAGTTTTATGAAATACTATCAATAATTTTAGTTCAAGTCTTGTTTTATTTTTTATTTATTTATTTTAAAAGATTTATTTATTTATGCATACAAAAGCTGGGGTGTAGGCCAGAGTCATGGGGGTTAGAGGATTCACCAGAGACAGAGTGGGGAGCAGAACAGGCAGATCCACTGAAATACACTGCTGAGGGGAGCAGCAGGCAAGAGTGGAGAGGTCTGCTGCAACATGTGGGTCAGCTCCGTGGCTGGGGATCAAACTCATGCTGTAGTGGCTGCAGATAGCTTCATGGTGCTGAGACTCTCTTGTGCCACCAGGGAGGGCCCTTGTTTTATTTTTAATGATCTCTTGCCATCATTAGAGTATGATTTTCTTTGTAGAAAATGTTATTCTAGAAAAAATAATGTTACATGACCACATATAAATAATACCCTATTTGTAGAGTTTCAGGAAGTGGCCTTCTAACTCATTTCCCTGATCCACTCCCACTGTCCACTGTCCATACAACATACAGAATGATTTGGACTATTAGAGTCCAGATTATACTTATCTGGATTATTTTGGCCACTTAAAGTCGTCATGTCCTTCCCCTGCTCAAAACTGTACCATTTTTTCTCACATTTATAATAATAGCAAAGTAGTAATTGCAGCTTATAAGACCTTGGATGAACTCATTCCTGGATACCTTTAAGGTGTGACTTATTACTCATTCCCCCCTTCACTCTATTCAGCCACAATGGCCTCCACACTCCTGCTTTCAGCTTGTAAAGTCTTCCCTAAGTTATACGTATGACTCTCTCCTTCAATTCCTTCCAGGCTCTACTCAAAATGTTACCTCCTTGGAGACTTCTCCAGTGGACCTATCTAATGTAAAATAGCATATCATCTATTTCTGGTAACTTACTCATTATTTTTCTTTCCCTTACATATTTACTAATTTTGTCTATTTTCTCTCCCACTAGAATACCAGCTCCAAGATGAAAAACTTTGTCTATTTTTGTCACTGTCATAAATTCAGAGGAGCAGAAATGTACTTGTGCCATAAATGTGTTGCATGGTTAAATATGAATAAATCTAACTAGAAGTAACCTCAGTGTTTACATTGCAAGGAGAATTTATTTATTTATTTATTTTTAAAAAAGACTTATTTATGCATGCAAGAGCTGGGGTGCAGGCCAGAGGTGCGGAGGAGAGGTGAGAGGATTCACCAGAGACAGAGTGGGGAGCAGAACAGGCAGACTGACCAAAATACACTGCTGAGGGGAGCAACCAGCAAGGAAGGAGAGGTCTGCTGTGCCATGTGGGAATCTCCCTGGCTGGGAATTGAACTTGTGCTGCAGTGACTGTGGATATTAGTGAATAGCTTCATAGGCTGAGACTTAATCCCTTGCACCATCAGGGAGGCCCCGAAGGAGCATTTAGATAAATCAAGACATATTTTGGAAGGATTTGGTGATTGATTGGATGTAGGGGATGAGGTCAAGGCCTTCCCAATTTTTTTTTTTTTTAAAGATTTATTTTATTTATACATACAAGCTGGGGTATAGGCCAGAGGCGTGGGGTGGCGAGAGGGCTCACCAGAGCCAGAGCGGGGAGCAGAACAGGCAGATCAGAAATACACTGCTGAGGGGAGCAGCGGGCGAGGCAGGAGAGGTCTGCCGCACCATGTGGGACTCTCCCTGGCGGGGCATCGAACTTGCATCGCACGCTGCCGACAGCTCCACAGAGCAGCGCTCAACCGCTGCGCCACCAGGGAGGCCCCCTTCCCAATTTTTGCCAGAAGCACTTGGGTATATGTGGCATTCACTAAAAGAGGAAGACCAAAGAAGCTGATTTGTGGGGAACTTGTCATTTAACTATGGATTCCTAACACATGAAAAGCCCGTGGGCTATCCAAGTAGAGATATTAAAGTAGGCAGTTGGATATGTAGGTCTGGAATGAGGTAATTAATTCCCTTATTATTTAAATCCTCCTTTGAGCTAGGCTTTCTTTAATTGAATTGTTTAGGTATTCAATATATTGACATTTCTGTGGATAAATAGAACCCAGAGTCTAGGACAGACTGTTGCTGAAGGAGAACCTGACAGTTTGAGATGGGGCCTCTACTTCCTCTAAGTGAAGTAATATACTGACAACTAGGAATGTGGTATGTTCTATTTGGACAACTGGTCACTTCACTGAAAATCACAAGCTAATTCTTCAACAAAATGCTTAAATCCTACCAGGGTATTCTGTAAGAATACATCTGTTTAACAGGTTGTGGGGGAGGCTCAAGTATGTATAACTTGTAGAGGAAAGGGGGTCTTCCTGTTTCTTTTGGACACTCTTGCTTAGGTTGTCACTCAACACACATTCCACTTAATAAAAGTGCGCATAGGACACACTTGCCCCGTTGGTAGTTTTTCTAGGAGGTTAAAAGTTTGACTCTTCCATTTAGGTGTGTACATCTTGTCCTTGGTAAAATCTGATTAGTTTAAATTTCAAATGAATTTTTTTCCCTTTTACAAGTTCTCTATTTTTTTCTGCAGTCACTGCTTCACAAAGGCTGAATCCAACAAGGATTGAGTATTTCAGTGAATCTCCTGAAGGATTAGAACTTTTTAAAATAATTTATTAAAAATTTTTTTTTAAAGATTTATTTATTCATGCATACAAGCTGGGGTGTAGGCCAGAGGTGTGGGGAGGTGATGAGAGGATTCACCAAAAATAGAGCGGGGAACAGAACAGGCAGATTGCCTGTAATACAGTGCTGAGGGGAGCAGCAGGCAAGACAGAAGAGGTCTGAGCTCCCTGGCTGGGAATCGAACTAATCCTGCAGTGGCTCTGGATAGCTTCATAATGCTGCAACTCAACGTGTTGCGCCACCAGGGAGGCCCGATTTTTTAATTTTTTAAAGATTTATTCGTTTTGCATAGAAGAAATGGTACAGGGGGTGAGAGGATTCACCAGAGACAGAGTGGGGAGAACAGGCAGATCTACTGAAATACGCTCTGAGGGTAGCAGTGGGTGAGACAGAAGAGGTCTGCTGCGCTATGTGAGTTAGTTCCCTGGGTGGGATAGTTCCCTGGCCGAGATCAACTCAAGCTGCAGTGCCTGGACACAGGTTGATAGCGCTGAGATTTTAACCCCTGCACCACCAGGGTGGCCCTGGATTGGAATTTTTGATGTCATGGACATTGACAGGGGACACTGCTTCCTTGTAGTGGCTTGGGCCACTACAACCAATACAGCACCAATTTACATTCTTAGCCACCTAAACATTAAACTCTTACTTATGAATTTGGTGTACCCCCATTTAGGAATTTCACACACTACAAGTGGTCTGGAGAGTGTCTTAAGTCAGAGATGAAGTGAAATCGTGTGGAGAGACTTCCAAGACCATGGAGGCCCACCAACTTTGCCCCCTATTCCAAACCTAGCAAACTGGAAATATCTGATTACTTTCTTGTCATACAGCAATTCAACATGCAATTTGTGTGTCTAATATGTATATGGGAGATAGGATACACAGAATCTATTATGTCTGCTTGCAAGAACTCATGGTCTAGTACAGAATAAAGGATTGAGAATGAATGATTAATTATGCATCAGGGAATCTGGGAGGTTTCACAGAAGTACCTAGTGCCATTTGATTGGGGTTTTGTAGGATGTACTATAAAAGATGAGAATATGAGTTTACTAGGTAAGTGAGGAATTTAAGAATTGGGGTTGAAGTTGAGTTCTAAGAGTAGATGTAGGAGCATAGAAGTCAAGAGTTCAACCATAAAATGTAGGAATGAGTGAGTGATTGGCATCATACATGACTCATTGTTAGCTTTAGAATCATTCATAGGGTTTCTGGAATTTCTAAAATGTAAATTTACGCTACTGGACCATATGTGAGTTAAAATGAACATTTCTGGCAAAGTCTATAACCAAGAAGACCACATGTCTAATATGTTAAGATTTCAAAAGAATCCTCTCGAAGACAGAAAAGATTCAAGAATTCTCTTTACAGGATCTTCTTATTGAAATATTTGATGTGAGCACAATATCCACTTTCTCCTGGACCTTGGCAAATGGAGACATAAATACCTGAAGTCATCATCACTTGATCTACCTTTTTTGGCATATAGGACTTTGATAAGTTAAATTTTTAAGATGTTTGTATTTGATGTTTTCTTGAGTCTTAATTTTTCCTGTAATGCAAGTTCTGCTAACTTAATAACTAAGGATATTTTTAATCATCCTTTGAGATTTTTGGATAGTGTCCAGTTAATTCATTTAACCATGTATTGGAAAACAAACTTTTCAGAGTTCTAGGTTGTGTTGCTTTTGTCTGTCTCCCCAGTGCCTGGGCACATGTTAAAGAGGCAAATAATTATGTACCGACTAGAGAAAAACCTATTAACTTTATTTTCTCCTAGGTGTACTGAAGGAAGTTGCAAATTCTAAAGTCCGAATAATCCAGTTTCCAGCTAAGGCATTTGGGATTCCTAATAGGTCTATTAAAGAACTTCGAGATTACCCTGAATGAAACGCCTAAGGGTGTTTAAAAAAAAAAACCTACAAAAAACCACAACAGAGTCAGAAACCTTGTAATGATGATCCTATAAGCATTTATATATTTTATTTAATACCAGGACTATAAAACATTACATTAAACAAACTCCTGGTTGAGCCACTGCACTTTGCAACTTAGTGTTTCCAAAGAAGTGGTAGTGTACGGTGGCTGAGACCAATGTCTGGTATGGGTGGCGCCCCCCGAGGGTGCTGCTGATGAGGACAGATAGCCCTAGGGAAATGCTAAAAAGGTACTGTAGTTTGGGGTGGAGACTCTGATGAGAAATAAAAAGGACTGAAGAAGCAAGAGATTCAGTCGCCATGATGTACAAGAGGAAATCAATTCCCAGGGCCTTGTGAGCCGCCAGCATGTAGAGTTTGGGACTGAGTGTTTTTGGAACCTTCAGTGACTTTGGGGCCAGCGACTTTGGAGGATTTGCAAGTAGCCGAGTGATGGAAACTGCTCCCAGTTTTGTTTTTACTGAAGCTGAAGAAAGCAAGCAAAGGCTTGGAGGCAGCGCCTTCCTAAAACGTGTGAATGCAGTCTGTTGGGCCGTCTGGCCGCTGTAGTTGCTGTTTTCAGTGTTGTTGGCTTGGTGCTGTGCTGGGGCACCATGGCAGCTCCAGGAGACTCTCCAGTTGTGTCCTGTGGCATCCTCATGAGTTGGAACCTGGCAGGAAAACGCCATCTTGGACATGTGGCCTATTGTTTGGAAGAGGAGCTTCACATCTGTAGTGGTGGGAAGACACCACCTTCGCTGTTTCTTCTTTGAGATTTAAAGGTTTGGACGTTGCTTTAAGTAAGGTAAACTGCCATATTTTGGCCTCAGTAACTTTGTTTTTCCATTTATTAAATAAGTCCCATTATTATTGTTCCCTAAACCTGAGTAGTCTTGAATTTGTGCACGCCAGGTGCATAACTAAGATAGTGACCAGAAAGCAATTTGGACACTGCCCTTGGCCAGTTTTGATGCTCCTTCTGCCCGGTATCAGTAGGTTTTAGGATCCTCAAATAAAGTAAACAAACAAAACCACCCACTTTTCCAAACATACAAGTTACCTTCTTTTGACAAAAAATTTCAGGAGAAGCAAGCTAGCAAAAATCTTACTTGGAAAGCATATCTTAAAAAAGAGGCTCTAACCGTCAGCAGCCTCGGCCGCCCGCCCAGAGTCAGCGAGCACGGCGGCAGCCGGAGAAAGCTCAATGTCACCCGGTCGCTGGCGACCGAGTTGCGGCAGTCCGTGCACGCGCGCCAGCCGCCGCGGAGCCTCGCTTCGCTCACGGCAAGCCAGGCTTCCCAGGCACCACGGTGGGCAGAGGGGAGGCATGGGGTTCACACCTCAAGGCAGCTTTCTTTCTCGGGCTGGTCAGCTGTGGAACTAAAGGGGGTGCGGTGTGACCCCGCGACCCGATAGCTGGCGCACAAGGAACAGTCGTCCTCCCGGAGGTGCTACCGGGTCCCTGCCCCAAGCCGCGGCTCCAGCCCGCTGCTTGAGCGTGGGGTGGGGGAGGTGGGTGAGTCGACTCCAAGAACCCTCGGGAAGGGCGGGGGTAGAGGAAGAGGCCCCTCTAGCCGCCCCTTCGAAACAGCGTTCCTTGTTCTCGATGGTCCCTGCGAGGCCCTCTAATCGAACGCCATTTCCGGTTCCTTTTAAAGGCCCCTAGCTGTGCGGCGCGGCGCGTGAGAGGAAGGTATAAATGGGAGCGAGAGGGCGGGACCGCGGAAGAAGAGGGAAAAAAAACTAGCAGTAGAGGGGGCGGGGGAGGCGCAAAGGGCGCGCTCTCGTGTCACGTGACCGGGACGCGCCGTTCTTCCGTCGGCCATTTTAGGTGGTCCGCGGCGGCGCCATTAAAGCGAGGAGGAGGCAAGAGCGGCCGCCGCTGCTCCTTATTCTTTTTTAGTGCAGCGGGAGAGAGCGGGAGTGCGCGCCGCGCGAGAATAGGAGGCAAGGGGGGCAGGCCAGGGAGAGGCGCAGGAGCCTTTGCAGCCGCGCGCGCCTTCTCTGCCTTCTTGTGTGCTTCGCGCGGTAGAGCGGGCGCGCGGCAGCGGCGGGGATTACTTTGCTGCTAGTTTCGGTTCGCGGCAGCAGCGGGTGTAGTCTCGGCGGCGGCGGCGGAGGCGGCGGAGGCAGTAGCACTATGTCGGAGGAGCAGTTCGGCGGGGACGGGGCGGCGGCGGCGGCAACGGCGGCTGTAGGCGGCTCGGCGGGTGAGCAGGAGGGAGCCATGGTGGCGGCGGCGCAGGGGGCAGCGGCGGCGGCGGGAAGCGGAGCCGGGACCGGGGGCGGAACCGCGGCTGGAGGCACCGAAGGGGGCAGCTCCGAGTCGGAGGGGGCGAAGATCGATGCCAGTAAGAACGAGGAGGATGAAGGGTGAGTAAGGGGCTGCCCGTGATAGTCAGGCCCAACTAGTTCCCCCTCCCCCTCTACATCCCCGCCATTAGGCCTCGTTCCCGCTCACCGCCCGCTCGCCAGGCCCCCATGCAGCCTCCCGCACTGTTCTCTATGTTGGGATCCCCGGGGCCTTCGTTTCCTTCTCCCCCTGCCTGCTTATCGCCCCCTCCCCCATCACACACGTTTCCACCTTTAGCCGTCACCATGCTACTCCCCGGCCCGCCCTCCTTCCCTCCCTCGCCTTGGGTCTCCTCCCACCGACTTAGCCGCCAGGATTTTTTCCCGCCTGTCCAGGGGTACCTTTTTTCCTTTACCCGCTGTCCCCTCTTGCCCCGTTTTCTAAAGACTTAGGCGTAGAAAAAACGCAAACAGACACAAAAGCCTTTATGCCTGTTTAACTAAGGTTTATTTGGTGCTTATCGCTCTGGCATTATGAGACGATGCGATTCTTCTGGGTACGTGTAGGTTGACCACCCAAGCCCCTCCCGCCCCGGATTTAGGCTGAATGTTTTTTAATTTTTGTTTTGAGTAAGTTTCGCTTGGATCTCTTCGCTTTCTTTGCTGCACATTATCGCATGGCTTACATATGTAGGCCCTGCTTCTCAGTCTACGGAACAAATTGGGCCAGGTGAAATTTTCCCAGTAGCGTGTTTGGTACCTTGGTTTTGCTCTGCAGGCTTTCGTTAAGTTCCCTGTCGGCGAGGCCTGTACTTCACCGGAGCTGTTCTACCTCCTGCTGACGGCCCTTCCCCCACCCACCGAGTTATTCTAACCGCGCACCCTTTTCGCGCCCTTAGCTATTGGGTTCCCCAACTGTTCCCGCAGATTGTACTCTTGACTTGCTTTTCCTGTGCAATTTCCATTTGTTACATAGTCTTCCCCCACAGCCCCATACCCCCTGCTCAGGAACCTGTTTTGGTCTCTCTTGACTTCTCCTTCCCGCTCTCTCATCCACTTAGGCCCACCAGCCTTTTTTCATAGAATTGAACAAATCCTGTATTGTGCTGTGGCATAATTTTTTTTGCAGGTTTTTAAACACTAAGTTGCTTCTTCCAGTTGGAATAAGTTAACTAGTAAAAGCTGCATTTGGTATATTAGAATGCATCTTTTGGGAGCCGGAACATAATAAAGGAGTTAGCAGGAGGGACTAAATCGAGGTTCTTGGTTGGGTTTTCTTATTCCCGTTAGTGATGGCTGACCTTGGGTTAAAACTTATATACCCTTTTGTATGGGTGTGTGAAAGAGTTTGTTTGTGTGTGTGTGTGTTCCCCCACCCCACCCCCCACTAAAACAAGGAGAGCTGTCGGTGGAAGGTAAAAGTAAAATGTCGATTTAACCCAGTGTTAGAAAACAAAATTTATTGGGAAAAAGGACAAGATGGGGGTGGGAGGAGCACTTTGTAATATAGGATTTAACAATCTCAGCCCCAGGCAGACACTTGTCAGGCTGTGTTGCTAGTTTTGGGATAGTGAAGGTGGGAAAATAGTTTTTTTTAATTAAGCAGAACTAATCTTGAATTCTGTATAGCTTAATTTAAGAAAGGAATGTTAAATATTTGGAAACATAAGCCTTTAACATTTTGGTTTTTGTTTTCTGAATTCTGTTCTTTGGACAGAGGCACCAAAATGATTAATGGTATAACTTTGTTGTTTGGGGCCGACTTACCTATTCTGATTTTTCGAATCACAAAGCAGCTGTCTTTGTAATTATCTGTTGAACTGAGTGTAAATGAATTAAAGTTTTTAACCCTAACAATGTGGAAAAACTAAAACTAGAATTTTGATTGGTTGCTGTACCGGTTGTTAATTCCCTAGCCATTCAAACTCCTCCCCACGACACACTGAAGCAGCGACGGCACAGCGGGAAGAATGGTAAAACTTTTAAATTTTATTTCTGTATTATAAAGGTTTCAGTAGTCTTAACATGCAGAGGCTGTGTATTGGTTAGTTGCCCATTGATCCCCAGGAAATTCTAGACATTAGCACAATAGGTTATCTTGTACCTGGGACATAAAAGCTTAGGCATTGCCTGTGATCTTTGGGCAAAATTGATACCATTATGTGGTCTTTGGTCTGTGATAATGCATGTAATTTTGGTTTGGCCAGTTAAAGCTTAATATATTAGTAATGATATTTTTATATCCGGGCAAAAAAAAAAAGTACTGTAAATTCAGATTTGGTTTTTGTTAAGTATTTTGCATTTCTGAGATTAATGCTAAATATGATGGTTACTTAATACAAAATCTTGTGTGTTTAAAATGTCTTGCATGTTATAATGCACTCTGTAGATGTCTAAAGTAAAACCATATTTAGTGTTGTGTTTTATTATGTAAAAAATGTGTGTCCTTTATAATCAACCGTATTTGTAAATATAACTGATAAGAATTGGATATGTGCTATTCAGAGAGCTGAAGTGACCTTCCACTAAAGCTCTTAGCGGATTTTTAAATTTCAGACTGATTTGATTGGAATGTTAATTACTCTTGGTTGACATGTATTTACAATTGCATGACTCCTCTTTGGAAGACTGGTAGGTTGAGTATTGTTCTTTTATCTTTCTCTTTCCCTGAATGTCAATTTTCCTGCCTTACAATTTTTGAGTTTTCTAGGCGTTTGTATTCACCATCATTGTAGTTTAAGAGGGCCAGTAATTTGCAGTTAGGTGATTTATGTCTATATGAACTTTGCTGTATTTTCCATGTTCTGTTTTAAGAGTCTGATCAGAATAACCTATTACACACGTTTTAGTGTTTATATATACTTATTCACCGAAATTTATCCTGTTCTATATTGGACAGTAAGATGAGAACAATAGGAAAGAGGGAAAAACAAAACAGGTTCAGTTTGAAGTACGGAATAAAATGCTTTTGATAAAGATGATTTTGCTGCCAGCGCTGCTGGCAAACGAAGATTAAAGTATAACTATTCTGTGTCATTAAATATTTCAAGTCTTACGTATACACTTACTTTCAGTAATTTGAAAGAACAATAAACTTAGGCTCTGAAGGTTACCATTTGGACTCTTAAGAATTATTTGTCCTGCTACTCAGTCCTATAATCTAATGAATTTGAGTGACCTTCTAGGGAAAGTGGACAATGAAATATTTAGTGTTTTAGCATATAATCAGTTTTCCACTGAAAATAGGATTTTACTGAGGTTCATTTTAGGTTAAAAAGTTTACATTTAATAAGTTTTCTCAGTTTAAAAGTTTTAATATTTCACTTCTAAAAATTGTCCAATCATCCAGTCTCATCTGTTAGATTTTTCTTTTTGAACAAAAGAACTCAAGACCTGTAGTCTTTTTTTGTGTCCTTGCCCCCTCTATGTTAATTCCCCCTCAGTTTGAGGGATGTTGAACAATAGTTTCATAATCCCAATCTTGAGGATATAAAATCATTGAATTTAATATCTGAGTTATATTTCTGTGTGCATTAAAAATAACTTAATTGGAGAATTTATTAGTCTTATAAAATATTTAAAAAAAATCTTTTTATAGACTTAAATTTTTTCTGACATTGGATATAAGAATGAAAAGTTACTTTTCAGGAATAACATCCACTGCTTGTGGGTGTTTTCAGAGTGTACTATGGGACTTTAGAGTAATTACTCATTTCCATAGTAAAAGCCTTCCGGAGTTCATTTCATTTTAATCATTTAATCAGTTGTACTGGAATTCCCCATTTTTGGGTGGGATTATGTTCTCTGCAGTGCTAGAATTCTGGTTAGGACACTAATGTTCTTTAACATTACTTAGTGTTTGGCAAAATATACATGCCATGTGCAGCTAGAAATGTAAAAAAATGTGACTAGTGGAAAACTAGAATATTGTGTTACCTTTCAGGCAATTTTACAAAGTTAGGTAGATTGACTTTCCTGCGTTGGATTGGGCAGGAGGCAAAATAGTACCTTTCAGTTATCAGCAAAGTAGACCAGTATTTACCATTATTAGCTCTAGTTGTATAATCACTAGTATATAAACCCAGTTGCGATTCTTACCATTCGGAATTTTGTGAATTCTCTAGAGGTTAACTCCTATCTAGTTTCTAATTTTTAAGGAATGGGCCTGTGTGAACGTTTGAATATTTGAGATTGTAATTTATACCCTAGTGTTTCTGGGGTACCTTGAACATTGTTTACTTTGTAAAACTATCCTTGGAACAATCTCAGGACAAATTTACTGGCCTTTGATTCGTAAAGGTGCATTTAATATAAAGTTGTGACCCTGACTCTAGGTCTGAATTGCATACTTGGAAACCTTTGACAAATTTCCAGTGTTAAAATTGCAGAAATTGTTACTCCCTAATATTGATATAATGAACATAATAAGGGATGAATTAAATTCATTTCAAATTCTTATTTGGCACTTTTAGGTTTGGTATTGGAGAATATTACTGAAAATTTTCAGTACTAATTTTTTGAGATAAATGTACTTGCCCCTTCTATAAAGTAAGTGTATATTTACTATGTATCTTTAATGTTGCCTGAATATTCTGTCCCTTGGAAGGCTGCCCTAATATAAAAGTTATGAATTTATTTAGGGGTGTGACTTAATGACCATTGTGGAGGATGATTAGTTGCCTTTAAAGTGATAACATGCAATGCTTGAAAGCATTTTTAAAAAGAATAGAGTAACTTCTTTCTCTTCTACTTAAAACGACACTGAGTACAGATTCTCAAATGGAGTGAAACATGACCTGTATTAGTACAAGTTTTCACTTTAGTTTTGCTCAAAATTTTAGTAGATAGGGCACTGAACTGAATGCTGGAAGCGTGGGTTCTGTTTCTATTACTTCATTTTCAGCATTGTGGTCTCAGGTAATATAACGTGTTTGTTACTTGGTTTGCTGCTCTTATGTGTTGGAAACAAAGCTCGCCACAGGAAGATTGACTACATAGCCTGTTTTTGTAGCTTGTGTGTATTTTCCGGGTGCCCTAATAGTTGATACTGCCAGTGATTTACTCCTGTGGAGTAAAGGTAAGCATGTTTTAGTTTCTGGAGTATTATATTGTACATTGGACCTAGACATTTTAAGACTGGGGGTGGGGTGGGGACACTCATATTACTGACAGTGTTGGCCAATGAAGTGGTAGTGTTAAGTGTTGGATCATGTCTCCTTATTTAGATTTCAGAGTACCACAAAACCCAAAAGTAGGAAATCCCCCCGCCCCCAACTTTATTCTCATGAGGAGGAGGAAAATCTGCCAGCAAATAGAGCATCTGAGAATTTCATGAAGTGAATCTTTTAAAATTTCCCCCTTAGACTATTTTAAAAAGAGTGATTTCAAAGCATTGCAAGATCATAAGAATTTCAACAAAAGTGAGTTTAGTGATACCTAAATTAATTTCCAATGTAAAAATCAAAGTTGTGAAGGTGTAATCTCAGTTAACCAGAACCTTAACCTTTAGATTAAGGAAATCCCGTTCCTTAACCTTTAGGTATAGGTGAGGATTTATCTTATAAAGCTGATTTGAGAATTTATTTTGAAAATAAAAACACAGGAAGATATTCCTTCCTTGGAATAAAATGAAAAATGATTCTGGGGTTTATTTTAAAAACTGTCATGTTTGCTAGTTATATTTTCAAGTTTTTTTGTCCTTTCGGGCTCATTTTTAAAGTATGTAGTAATGAAATTTAGTCAAAGGGACTAATCTGTTTTATAGTGTTGTTTGTCAAGCTATTTTTAAATGCATTTTTACATAGATTTTAAAATTAATACCATAATCACGTGCTGTTGCTTGGTTAGGAAAAGTAAAGCCCTCTCCCATTATAGCTAGTAGTGACTTAATTAAAAACATATATTTGTAAAGAAAAATACTCTTTTTGTGTGTGTGCTGATAAGATTTTATTATACATTGTCATTAGAGTTTTGAAGGAATAATTACAGTGCTAATACAGAAGATTTACTTAAGAAAGAATCAGTACTGTATTTTAACATTCCTCCAAAAGGTGACAGTGATTGGCCAGCCATATTACATACTTGAAAAGTACATCAGATTGACATTGTCTTGTGTTTTTAAACTGTCAGAACTTGTTATGAAGCAACATATGGAAAATCATGAATTGATAGGAAGTCTTTGAAAGTTGAAAGACAACTTTTCTTGGTCCCTGTTCTCAAACTGAGGAAGTGTAGTAATGGTCATCATACTTGAATAAGGTGTTTCATGTTAAAGACTTGTTAGGGAGAGTATGGAGTTAACTGGAGTGTTAATCCTACTGACCTTAGTAGTATAGAAAATAAGGTTATATGATGGGGAAAAACAACTAAATCAGAACATTTTCTACTACTTAGCATTGCTCCATATGTATTGCCTTACTTATTTTTTGAAATTCTTAGTAAAATTACTGTGTTTTACATAGATAGACAAATTTCATCAGGATGATTTTACAAACTGCATTTTTAAGCATTTTAGACAAAAACCTAGTGTATTTTTTACATGGGACATTTAAAACTTTTTGAGTTAAATCTGGGGCACTGAAAATAATCTAAGGGTTCATTTATATAAAACAACCTGGCCTTTTCCTCTTAATGTTGGAAAATTCATGTAGGCCGTGAGCTTTATTAAAAACATAAAGAAAATGTAAGAAAAGTTGCTTTATTAAATCTGTTTAGATTGTACACTAAATAATTTTATTTGAGTGCTTAGTATGCATCAGACTGTCATTTAAATGGATTTGCCCATTTATTCCTCACTACAGCTATGCAGGGTAGGTTCTTGCTTCTCTTTTTTACAAATGTGGAAACAATCTTGGGATTTTTTTTTTCCCTTAGGGTTATTCAGTTAAATGATGGATGTAGGGTTTAAACCCAGGTAATTTGACTAGGTGCCTCTAAATTTACTTTGTCTAAAAGAGAATATACTCCACAAAGCAGCCAGAATTCTTAAATGACAACACATAGCATTTGGGTGGTGATGTGCACTGAGTTGTGTAACTATGTCCTGCACTTAACATGGTGTAATGTCAGTATCTGTAAAAGTGAGGGGATATTGTTGAGTTTTAAATTGAATGCTGTATTGCCTTTGAGTGCTAAATAACATAGGTAGGATTAAGAAATTGGATTTTGTTAATAAAGTACTGTAGGTGAAGTGACCTACATTTCAATTGGGATGATTGAGTCACTTACAACTAAGGATCAAATATTGAACTTGTATTGCAGCAGCAGGTGCCCACTTTTGTTGCTACTTTTCACTTTGTTTTAACTTGGCTGCTTAGGATTTTTCTGAAGTTCTGTCTCTACTTCAATGTAAAGTGTTTGCACATCTCTGCAGGAGTGACAGCAACTTGAAAGTTTGTATTCAAGGCAGCAGAGGTAATCTGGACAGACAATAGGTATTGTGCTTTAAGCAAGATAAAGTAATATAAAATATAGAAAATTTAACTTGGTATCTTATATTCTCTTAAAATTTGAAGGGGGGGAGCATGTGAAAATGCTCGTGTTCTAGACAGGCGAAAATAAATTCCCATTTATCCAGAATTAAAACAACAAATTTTTTTTAAAGACTATGCTAAGCTATTGTGACTTGGTTTACCTACTTAATAGATTGGATGGATTTAATGTTCCATTTAGTAAAGATGGAATGGATTTGGTTCAGTTATGTTTATTTAGTATATTCACTTGTCTGGTTTTCAGTTGTGTTACAACATTTCTTATTAGAAGAAAAAGCACCTTGAGACTGCCAAAGTGTTAATGCCCTTGTTTCAAAGAAGAGCCATTGCTCTGAGACTTTTTTCACAAAAATTGAAGTTTGGGCTACCTACCTTACAGAATGGAAGGGGAGGGCGGGGAAGACCAAAATGAAAACTAGAATTTTTAAAATATCTAAGGAAGCGGATGCACTTGTGTTTTAAGAAATAATACTATACTTTTAGAAGGCCCTGTGGGCATGCTGTAGTAGCATATTAATTTTTAGTGACCCATAGAGTGTGAAATGATGATCACTATGTTTGATTAAGAAAGAAGAGTTTGTGATATAGTGTAAAAAAATTCATCCTTAATATAACTGCAGGCTAAAAAACAATTGGGGAGAGATTAAGAAATAGTGCGTCAGGGCAGGTGAAATATTCACCTCATTAAAAGGAGCTGGATAGGGCCTCTCTGGTGGTGCAGCGGTTAAAGGAGTTTGACGCCCAGCTAGGGAGATTGCCATATGGCTTGGCAGACCTCTCCTGCCTCACCCACTACTCCCCTCAGCAGTGTATTGCCGTCGATCTGCCTGTTCTGCTCCCCACTCTGTCTCTGGTGAACCCGCTCACTGCCTCACACCTCTGGCCTGTGCCCCAGCTTGTATGCATAAATAAATTTTAAAAATCTTAAAAAAGAGTTGGATAGCTAAAGTTTTACTTGTATTTTGCTCTAATTTTGAGAAATAGTGATTTTGGGGGGGGGGATGTGTAAATTACAGTTGACCAGAATTTTTCATATTCTGGATAAATGGAATTTGTTTAGGTAGGATAGCTTCTGATTTTAGCTCTAAAATAGGCATGTTTAACAACTTCTGTACTAATGGCTACGTTAAAGGTGTGGGAGGTTTCTTTAAAGAACACTTCATTTGGGTCAGTTGGTGAATTAGTATGCTTATATAATTAAGAAAACTGACTACCTATGTTGTAAACATTTGGGGCTTGTGAATAATAGAACATGCCTCGTTCGTGCCATAAAAATTTGTCATGTTACTTAAACTAAAAACTTAAATCAATTTAAACATTGTCTTGGTTAAATGAAATCAAAACTAGTTCTGTCTGAATATCTGAGAGAGCAAAACAGTTTGCTTTTTAAAAGTAAGACTTACATTCAGCTTTAAATTTCAAACTTAAATCATTGAAAAATCTAATCATTACAAAAGTGGTAATTCAGTAGTTAAAACTTGAAGTTACTTCTGTTATAGAATTTGCTGAGAAGATATCAGTGTCCTCATCACAGAGGTTAAATGTTGGTAATGAATTTTCATCTATGAAAGAAGTGCTCTGAGATCTTTAGGTTAAATAAGTTGTTTAACTTAAGTCATTAAAACTGAGTATTAGAAGTTGTGTTATTTGAAAGAAAATGTAATTGATAAAGTACTTTTATTTTTTCCCTCTGCCCCATGGAATTGGCAGCAAATAGAAAAAATGCCTATACGATGCTATGGATGTTTTTATATTCATTTAATTACAGAATACAAAAAGTTAGAGGAAGGCCTGAAAAATAAATGACCCAATTCTAGAATACATGTATAGGTTGAAAATCTAACTTGATTGGGTAGCATAGTTTATATGTAAAGTAAAATATCTTAAATACTCTCTGTATTAAAAGTCAAATTTGTCAGTAAAAGAAAGAACAAATCTGTGGTTAAATAGATCAGTAACACCTCAGTTAATCTGGCATCTTTAGGGAGAAGCAGGAGGAGGAAGATCTTATTCTAGGGACAAAATTGTCCTCTGCAGGAATTGGCCTTAGTGGTAATATCCTAAAAGTCCACAAGATGGAGATATTTCATGTTCTATTTTCATTGCAGAGCTGGAATTTAGTATATCCCTAAACCACCCCAATTACAAAAGTTGAGAAATTTTTAAACAATGATTTTATTCCCATGGTGAAATTTTTAACCCTCATAACAAATTCTGACAGTTTACTCTTAAAAATATCCAGTCTTGTCTTTGTAAAGGGTAGTTGGTAAATGTTAACTTCCGCAGGGGAGGAGGAGATGATGAAAAGGACAGATAGTCAGAGTTGCAAAATATCTTCCGGTTTACTAAAGATTTTACCTTAATATTTTGGGGGGCACAGGGGCAGTATATATTTTTTGTTTTCACAGTGTCTTGGTGGTATCCACTTGCTACCTTGTCACTTCTAGATTTTAAAAGTTTAAATATTTTATTGCTGGTTAACTGAGGTTCTACTGTAAGTCATTTAGATTAGTGGGTTGTGCTTCAGTGAATTCTTTTGTGTTCACTAAGTTGTTTTACATGATTTTCTTTTTTTTTTAAGGACTTAGCACATCCAAAAATTGGTTTGCACCTTGTTAGAATTTTCTATTTTTTGTGTTGAGGTTTTTGTAAGAAAATTATTAAATAGAGAGGCACTTCAACATACATACTGTTTGCCTTGATCATTGGGGACTGCCATAGCCTTTCTAAAATTTAATGCAGATTTAAAAGATAAATTTGAAATAAAAATTCTGTATTTTGCTGTCCGATACTTAATTTGTAATTGAAGAAAGACTTAAATGTACAGTGTTTATAATTGGGAGGATACACTGATCTAATTGACTTAATTTGCTGCTTGCTTACTATTTTGTAATTATGCAGTGCAGCATTAATAAGCAAAGGTTTCCAAAACTGGAAAATAGGGTCATAATACTGCCCAGTAAATGGATGCAGTTTGAAAAGGTGATTTGTTGGTGTGGGTAATATGTAAGGAAAAGTTTGATATTAAAAAAATTTAGCATTTTAATACTGCTTTTTGTCTTTACAGGAAAATGTTTATAGGAGGCCTTAGCTGGGACACTACAAAGAAAGATCTGAAGGACTACTTCTCCAAATTTGGTGAAGTTGTAGACTGCACTCTGAAGTTAGATCCTATCACAGGGCGATCAAGGGGTTTTGGCTTTGTGCTATTTAAAGAGTCGGAGAGTGTAGATAAGGTAGTGTGTTGTGTTCTGTTCAGTTAATATAAAATAATGGATGGTTGACTATATAATTAATTTGATCTTTATTTGCTATTTCTCCTTTTGCATTTGTAAAAAAGGAGATACAGGTTTTTGCCTATATATTTAATGATGGGGGAGAGTCAGATTAAAGATTTGTTTACTATGTGTAACAGGCTCTACTAAATTGAAATTTTAAAATACTGAGATTTACAGACATCTGATTAAAAGGGTGTTCTCTGACAGGTTCATACAAGAACAAACTGAAATTTGTCAGGCAAAAAACTTCTGAGTATCATTTTAGTCTTGGGCTTATGGGAAGTAGGAAATTGTTTTATATTGCTAACAGTTAAAGATGGTTTTCTTAATTGATTAAACTTGTGAAGGCCTCCTTCATTCTTTAAACAATAGTGTATATTGTCACATTTGACATCACAGTTTGACACTTGAGTCATGAGCTATTCAACATATGATTGGCATTAGCTATATTTATAATTTTTAAGTAAGTTAATACTCTGAACTTAAGATAAACATTTTTAAAATGAAAAACTTGAATTTCTTTAGGTCATGGATCAAAAAGAACATAAATTGAATGGGAAGGTGATTGATCCTAAAAGGGCCAAAGCCATGAAAACAAAAGAACCCGTTAAAAAAATTTTTGTTGGTGGCCTTTCTCCAGATACACCTGAAGAGAAAATAAGGGAGTACTTTGGTGGTTTTGGTGAGGTATGTGATAATATTTTGACTCAGTTTTTGTCAGTTGGTGTTGAGTATAATTGTTATAGTAGGGGTGATTCATTGAGTTTTTAATTGTCTCAAAAGTTTGGAAAGATTATGTGATTTATTTTGAAATAATACTGTAACCTTATTAGATTTCTAAAGGTTAGATGATTGCTTTTTTTATTACTATTTGCATACATTTCCAGGTTCACAAGGTACATAAAGATGAGACACATTTTTATCTTGAGGAATATATTGGTTTGAAGTAGTAAAAACAATCTGAGGAACAAATCCAGATTGAGTTACCCGAGATACAGAAATAACTGGTTCAGAAAATAAGAACAAAATGAATTAGTGTTGTAGGGCTTTCTCAATTTACACACACACACACACGTGTGTGCACACACACAAGCACACACGCAACATTCATACTCAAGGCGAGAATTTTGTCGCCTTAGGCTCCAATACAGACTGCATGATACATGTTTCGGTTTTAGTATTTGGGAATTGATATATTTACTACAAAAATGTGGATATTGTTTCAAATACTTGTAAGAGCAAGCAACATAGTACTGCAATTGCATGGCATTGGCCATCTAATGTAAGTAGTGTCTTCCACCTTTGGTTGGTCCTGTACTTTGTAGTTGTCAGTGTTCCTTACCACTCAATATTTCCCACACCAGACACTTAATTTCA
>PVIJ01009973.1:21383-26383 GCA_004024925.1 Scalopus aquaticus | reverse complement strand
AGGAAAGTGTATTGAATTCTCATCTAAGTCAGTGAAATGAATTTGTTGGGATTAAGCAGTTCTGTGCTTTATGTAAATATGGTTAATTTTTCTTTAAAAAGGCTAAAACAATTAAAAACTAGTTCTTAAAGTGAGGTCTGTTTGCTTTGGCTAATGTATAGCTATCAGATTAATTCTGTTCTTTTGTTAAAATGAAAATGTTACCCTGCCCCATGACTGACTTGGTGACTTTGATTAGTAAGCAAGGAGAGACTGAAAAGTTTAATTCATTCTCCCAGTAATCTAATGGGCTTAATTTGGGGGTGGGAGGTAATTTATTTTCATTTCTGACTTTGATGAATGTTCACACTTGCACAGAGTTGAAAAACAATTGGATTTTTATAATATTACAAGGTTACATTTAAAGCGCTATTCTCAGATACATTTCAGGCATCATTTCAACCCAGATGTGTTTTTTTTCTACCACGTACTACCAAACTTGCACAGGAGTTGAAAGTTTTTTCCCTTTATACAGATTCACTTAATTACCAGCTTTATGTTTTTCCTAGGTCTTAGATACTCCATATTCCAATCTGAATTCATTACTCTAATACTGAACAAGATGGGATCATTTGGCATTCCAATTTAAATCCTTTATTGTCCCCATGGATCCCAGGGCTTATTTTATGCAGCCTATCTTCCTGTTTCTGAAACCATCTATTAAACATTTGTTCGGTCCTTGAATTGGATTACTAATTTGTCTAGGTAAAGAATTTTAGGTTTAGAATTTGATTCTGTTTGATTCCTAGTCATGAAGTCTCTTTTTTCAGGGTTTTTATCTTTATCAATGTTTTCAGGTTACATTACTGGTTCATTTCATCCACTGCTGGGCAATCGGCAGTCCTGTCATTGTGTGAACTTAGTTTTCTATTCTGGAAATGTTAACGAACTAATCTCATCCCCTTCACCACCACCCCACTCCATTCTGTGGAATTTGAGTGTGAGTCATGAACATGTTTTCCTATTTTTCATTGCAGTAAAGCTTCTGCGTGATTTTTATGACTTAGTTTTCCAACTTCTGTGGTTTTAAATATTAAGACCTCCAACCCTCCAAACTTATAAACTGTTACCTTAGGAATGCTTTTACTCATCCCTGAAATAGTAACAAGTTTATTTCCTCCAAGATGCTTTACTTTCTGGTTGCTTTACCCCTCTGCCTTTCATATTGTTTGGTGATCCATGGTTCATTTCTATGAGTTGATCACTTTAAAAGCTAATTGGATATTGTGAATATGTGTGGTGCTGGGGTTTGGTACTGGATGATCTGGTGGTGTCATTGAGGAACACCTTGATCTTTTTTTCTCTTAAGGTGGTTAGATTTATCTGAGAAGTATTTTTCATTCTACCTTAAAGGTAAAAAAACCCTTGCTGTTAATGGTCTGGGATACCAATAGGGGAAAGGGATCTGAACAATAAACTACTCAAATGCTTTTGTTTTGCTCACTGAGTCCAAAGGCTACCTTCTTAACCCAGTTCAGGTTATCCAGTTTCTCCAGTATGGGGGAGTTCAGGTTGCTAGCAGTACAAAGGGGACCTTAGGGCTTAGTGCTTGTCACTTTCATCCAGTCCTCTCAATCTACCTTTCCTGTATTTCTAAAGTTTCCTGAGCTTCCAATTGATAAATCTTTGGTTGGGGCTATATCCTCACTACTGACAGATTATCTTGTCTACTTATTTTTAACTGCAGATTTCAAAATTTGGTTGCTATTGTCTTTTATAAGTATTGGGTTGTATTTCAAAAAGGACTAGGGGTGATAGATCACTTAAAGCAGCCAATTTATATCTGTGCATGGGGGTGATTGGTGATGGAACGTTTAGGGGAACAAAAAGCAGGTAAAAGCTCAAATGCCTGTATAGAATTTGTCCAAAAAATAAGCAAGAGTAGTTGGTTGGGTTATTACAGAATTAAACTGCATATTAACGGACAGTAGTAAGTAGCGTTCATCATCAGTTCTGTAGATTCTTGTTAGAACCACCTATCGACTTATATCAGCTTTCTAGGTCTGCTGTCCTAATTGAGATTTTGATGCCTTTGGTTTACTAGATGTCTGCCACCAGGTGAGTTCCTCTTTTTCTGGGGGTTCTGGGTTTCCTCTTGTTCCTTTCATAATCTTCACTGTGTGTTACAAGGTTGCACATTTTGTTCCCATTTTACTCTTTCTCAATGGTATGGCAATTCCTTGTTTTTAGCTGTGCACAATTTAGAATACAGCGGAACACCTGTCTAGGTGCCATTCATTCTGAGGTAATTTTGAAAGGTAGTCCCAGGATTCAATTAGGCCTCTGTGCATTCTATACTTCCTGATCTTTTATTGTGTTATGGGTTGGAAAAAGTTCTTTGAAGTTATTTTGTACTTTGAAAGGATGTTTAGTAATTGTTTATTTGGTTTGGGGTCAGATTAACCTGAAATAACAAGTAGGTCTTTGAACAATATACTTAACAATGCAGTAAATTTCTTTGGGAGCAGTTTCCTTAATCCCATTTAATACACACGACCCCAAACTAGTCATAAAAATTTTTGCCGCCTACTTTTCAGAGGTTGAAAAGGGTGCACTGTTTTCCTTTTGCCATTGGCTATGTTTAGTTTCTAAGCATCTGGCCTGAAAATTTGCATGGGTAAAGAGTGACTAGCAAGATGAATATCCAGTTGTGCAAATTGAGACTGGCTTGTTAATTACTGTCAGTTGCCTATGATCTAGTTGACATTTCAAAGAGGTTTACAGGTGATTTACATCAGAATCAGAATTGTTTTGGGGTGTTACCTGGGTTTTTGTGCTCCCACCCCATATGATTTTGGCTACACTGAAGTTGTAAGGACTAAGATGGTTAGAGTAAAACATGTTGTTTGATTATTTTTAGTTTCGTGTAAAGAGAAAGGTGCATGCTTGATAAACTACTGAAGCATTAAAATTATGGACTAAATCTAAGAAAAAACAGATTTTTAGCATTCTACTGAGTGCAGGAGATGACACTGAGCAATAGTGTTGCAAGTAGGGGAAGAGAGAAGGTGCCATTGGTGCAGGCTGGGAAAACGTGAGATTTTATCGTATGCATTTCTTCCCCCTTCCCTCACTCCTGTCCCTTACCCCTTTGGTTTGTCACTATCTCAGTCACACACTGCATTATAAATTGGTAATCAAACCTGACTGAATTTGGCTGTTGTCTTTAGTTGGGCTAGTTATGTATTGCCCTATTGTCCTTAGCACCTTTTAGATTCTCAAGAAGGATATGCAGTTCTAGCACCTTCCTGTTAGTATTTGTGGCCTTCAGTAAAGACTGGATCAGAGGGACTATATAATTAATGGATTGTGGGAAATGATACATTTTTGCTTGAAAAAACTAAGTCATGACTTTTCTGACAACCCAATAGTAACACAAGAACAGTAGGGTAACTGTTAATGGTAGTTTTCCCCCAGTAACCCCTATATAAAGGCAGGTAATTTTGGGGGATGAAGGGGTGCTCTAAGGGTATGAAAAAAATGACCTTATAAAAATTACACTACTTAGGATGACATGCTTTGTAAGAATTATATATTAAGAGCAAGGTGTTCAAATCAGTTTCTTGGTTGTCAAGGGAGGATTTCTTTATAAAGTTCAAAGAACGTATAGATAGGCATTAAGAGAAGTGCTAATTTCGTTAGTGATAATTTCATTAGTGATACCAGAGGTTACTGGATTCTATTCTATTATTTCTATTACCGAAGTCATTTGGTGTTAGGTTAGTTGGGATATGTTTTATTTTGTAACAGGATAGGCTATATTCTGTTTGCACTTCAGAATTCAAAAGCAAGGTTAGTTTTCTGGCTTTTATTTCTCGTAAAATATTGGAAGAATCTTAATAGGTCTGTTAATGCCACTACCTACATGTGACATTTAATATGTCATGCAGCTATATATTGATACTTGAGAAAAAGAATCCTATTGCCTTTTTTTTTTTCTTTTTGGTTGTATCGATGGCCTTGGATTACACAGGGCTTTACTGTATTTTTTATAAAACACCTGCCAATCTCAGATGGGTGAGTGGATCTTTTCTAAAACTAAAAATTGGAATATGGCTCTTTGATATTACAGTGTAGTTAAGAGATTGGCTAAGGCAATAAAGAACTTTGAAATGCTCAGAAATTTGTTGTAAATTGCTTCTACAATCATTGATATATAAAGCATGCTAAATCAATTAGTTTTATGTATTAAGATCTATCAGCATGTCTTTTTTTCAGTACCTGGTTGACTTGATTTTAAACTAACATGATGTTCTCTGTATCATTTAATTTTTCAATACATATTCTCCCTAAGCAAATTCTGTTGAAACCAAGTGTTTCCAGTACTAGAAGCCTACTTATTTCTAGGGTCTTCATATGAAGTTTATAGTGGACTTCAGTGGGGTTTTAATTTGCACTAAATTTTCTGAAAGATTACTTATGTTCAAATTATAATGTAGTGCTTTTGTCTTACAATTAAACTCTTACAGCACTCATACATTTTTTGCACTGTCTTTTTTTTTTCTTTTTTTTTAAGCTTTCCCTTCCTGGATGAATACTTTGAAACAACACAGGTCTTATTGTCTTAATTGAAAAGGTAAGGCAACTACCATCATGTTTTAAAAGACAGTTTTAAATGATGGATTCTTTTGATAATTAAATAACTTATGGATAATTGGGCAATTGAATTTGATGGGAGAAAAAAGGGAAATTTCTAGTTTTCTCTAGAATGTTCATGAGGAAGTATATTGAGGGTAGGAAGATTCTATATGGGGATCTTTAATCTTTGGCCTTTACCAGATTTGCTATTAAGTGTGTGAGACCTCTTAATAGTTACCACTTACCATATACCATTGTATATGTAAAATAGCATTAATGTTAACCAAGGTGCTCTATGTAAATACAGAGAATGCCTAATAATATTAGTTCACTATTCCATTTACTATGTTTGTGCCCTTTGAGAACTCTTTTGTTCAAAGGTT
>PVIJ01009973.1:0-21283 GCA_004024925.1 Scalopus aquaticus | reverse complement strand
CCCGGCCTTGAGAACTCTTAAGGAGAGTGGTCACTGGTAGTGCTGGCTTGCCAAGAGAGATCTGCCATTACAGTAAGTCTCTTTGTAACCAGCTTGTGGTCTTAAGGAGCGTGGTCACTGGTAGTGCTGGCTTGCCAAGAGAGATCTGCCATTACGGCAAGTCTCTTTGTAATCAGCTTGTGGTTTGTCCTTATATTCTAAAAGAACCTGGAATTAAATAATGGGTTTTGTTAGTTTAGGTTCTACCACGATTCTATAATGATACAATATGAACTTTCAAAACAAGTTACAATGATCCTTTTCAGATTTAATAAAATTTGGGTCTTTTCTTTAGTGGATTTTAAATATTGGCTTTATTCATTTGATGGAATAATTCATATGAATGGTTCAGCTCAGTCTTAATTCTGTGATGTTGGACAAGTAAAGTTCAACTTTCCCAAGAGGCAGTTTTTCTAACTGTAACATTAAGAGTCTTACTTAGGTGTTCACATTAAATGATAGGCGTGTGAAGGGCTTTGAGGTTAGTAGTTTTCAACTTCATCGTATGATAAGCACAAACACTCTGAAGCTCCGAATTCCAGCCTTAATCAGAATCTTCAGAGGTGAAGTCTGGGCATTTGTAGTATTTATTTATTGTATGATTTATGGAAATCATACATCTGAAAAAGTGTCGCCTATATGTGCTGAATACAAAGAGTAAGATATGGGCCAGGCTTATTGAGAGTAGACACACATATATAGCTATTCACACTGGGATGAGTGCCCTTTTCCAAGATTGGGACACCTGCAGGGGACTCTCTGCTTCTGTAACTTCTGGGCTTCTCTAGCTAGGAAACTTCAGGGGATGGATGTAGAAGTTCTATGAGTTTAGTGAGTAATTTGGGAAGATGAGATGGAACAGAAGAGGAATCTGGTAGGTTAAGAGTTCCAGCTTCTAGAGTAACTGTGATCCCCTTTAAAGAGGTAGGAGTAGTAGCAAATAAGAGCCAATAAATAGTTTTATGAGGAAAGGAGAAAGAATGTGTAGTTGAGTTCTGGGATTTAGAATTCAAGGTGTTTGCATGAAAAATAGTGGATGTATGTAATAGACAGTTGTAAGGTTGCTTGGAATTCCAAAAAGATCATTGCTGGTGAGGGCAACATGAGAATAAGAAGCACCCTGTAGAGTGGGGAATGAAGAGATTCAAAGCCCATTTGAATGACTGCATAATTGCACTCTTTCAAGGCCTAGTTCACTTTCCACACCTCCCAGCAAACTGTCTTCATTTATTTTTCCCTCTTGTGAGCCCAGTGGATTTGGGCAAGTGACACAATTTGTGCGCTAGCTTTCTTATCTGTAAAATGGAAATAATAAAACCTACATCTCAGGTTACTGTGAAGATTAAGTAATCTCTACTTAACCAGCTAAATGCTCAATAACTTACTGTTACTGCTTACTGTATTGCTTATACCTTTTGAGATACATCTGACTGATTATATCACTTGGATCCCACTTTTAACCTATGATGTCTTCCTCATTTACTGGAACTACCTTTTTGAATTTTTTTTCTGCTTTGCAATATACCACTTCATTAGAAACTATTTTAATAAGTTTATGATTTGTATTGGTTTTGCCTCCTCAACTGGAATGTAAACTTGCCTTAGGATGACCATATCTTCTACTTTATATATAGCCATTCATTTCTCAAGCACTGGTTATTTCTATCAGTATGGTAACTTAGAATACATAAACCCTAATGTTTTAGAATTGTTTTGGTGCAGAGTAGAAGCTCAATAACATTTGAACACATAAAAGAATGAAAAATCTTTAAGATTGTCTTAATACTTGTTTCTTTCTACTCAAGTATGTTCTGAAAGATGTAGCACAAATAGGCAAACACTTCTTACTAAACAGGTGCTATGTTTTACTTTTCAACAGTTGATAAAAAATGTAAATCACTTCAAAAGCTCTTAAACTTTAAGACTGCCTAGGAAAACAGGCAGGTGGGACTTGTTGCTTGGTACCAAGGTGGTAGTCTGTCCTTTATGTATGTATTTATTTTTCTTGTTGAATGTTGTTGGTAGTCTATACTTAAACATGCTGCCAAGTGGAGAGGAGCTTGCAAAGACACATTATTCAGTTTTAGGCTTATAAGTTTTGGCTTTCTTTTATGTACTTTGGGGAAGGTGACTAGATTAGGTAATCTTTATTTTTTTAATTTTATTTATTTTTGCATGGAAGAACTAGGGGGTAGGCTAGAGGTATGGGGGTGAGAGGATTTACCAGAGACAGTGGGGAGCAGAACAGGTGGACTTAGTGAAATGCACTGCTGAGGGGAGCAGCAGGTGAAACAGGAGAGGTCTGCTGCACCATATATGGGTTAGCTCCCTGGCCAGGGATTGAACTCAGGCTGCTCCTAGACTAGGTAATCTTAAAATTTGATGTCTTTTAGTAATATGGTGGTACCCACTGGTAATCAAATACATTATTTTCTACAGAGTTATAGAAATTTTAGGAGGCAAATTTTATAGGGCTCAAAACTAATGGCAGGAACATACGTCTTCTCACAATAGTCCTATTCAAATTCCTGTACCTACCACTAGAAACAATCTACCAATCTGGCACTGATGTATCTTATTTGGTCCACAATTAATTTAAGGGGTCAGATAATATACTCAGTGTTAAACATACGGATTTCACACTGTGTATCACAGTAATTGAATCAGTACAAGTTCCATTTTCTAGCTGTGTGATCTTGAACATGTCATTTAACTTTGGTATTTTCTCATTTACAAAATAAAGATAATATGAACTAGCATTTATATAGCACTTTCTATGTTACTGTTCTCTGTGCTTTACATTATACTTATTTACTTACAAGTCTTCACCTCTTCATGTCATTGTAAGATAAATGAGATACCCCTGCCCCAAAGCACTTAGTACATTTCAGAGTAAGCTCAATATCACCACCCCCCATAAAACTTACAGAAATTTCAAACTTTCTAATATTAAAATCCTTGGAATACCTTGTGAGTGGAGAGGTGATATTGTGCTGGAGGAATAACAAGTTTGACTCCTATTTCAAATGCTGACATTTCACCATTATCAGAATCAAAATGAGTTATCAAGTAGTCAGGGATCTCTGTTAAAATCTTTTCTTCTCCATGGATCACTAAATGATTTTTAAGACCAACTTTAGACTTTAAGTTCTGACTTAGCAAACAGAACTCACAAAATCTTGTTACCAACTGCAAAGTGAAGTTGGATGCTTTTTTGGTTCGAAATCTTAGTGATATGAGATTAGATGAAGTGTATCATGTGGGAGAAAAATGGCAGCTGGGAGGTAACAGGTTAGGAGGATGGGAACTGTGAATTGTTAGAGAAATGCTAAGTCTTCTTAATTGTTTACTTTACCCAAGGAGTTACTTAGTATTAAACACAATAGTTTAACTTTTCGTTTCAAATGAAAGAGCAGAAAAGGTGAATGTGTATCTTTGGACTGTTCTCAAGTTAGAGTCTCACATTTCTAAGGGAATTTGAACGTGAAGGTAATTACTAAGTAAGGATTAAAATGACAGATTTCATCAGTGCCATACATGCTATCATCTTTTAATAGTTAATACTTGAATAGCATTTACTACAGGCAGACATAACAACTCTATGTGGTATTATCAGCTCCATTTTACAATATAGAGACTGGTATAAAGTAATTTTTCCAAAACTGGCTAGTGGTATGTGGTGGGAACAGTTAAACCTTGTCAGTCTGATTCCAGGGTCTGTGTTCTTAATCTGTAACAAAAGGTCAGGAGGAAGCAGTATAGCAGTGGGATCACAGAAATGGAAGAAATACAAAGGCAAGAGTGAAGGGACAAGGCAAGGCGTCCTACCTCCTCTTCTCCCATTCTCCTACCACTCGAGATTGCTTTTGTAATTGTTGGTTGTAGAACTTTAAAATTACATTTAACAATTTACTGCTACCTGTTGGGGGTGAGGAGAAGAGGAGTCAGGTTGGTATTACATTTGTACTTAAAAGAATGATGATGATTGAAAGAACAATTGCCATAATGATGATTATAATCTTTTTGAAGTGTTTCCACCATATACTCCTAAAAATCTTTCTTGTTTGTGGGGACTCTTTAGCCTGAAATAAAAAAACACAAATTTAATGTTTTCTTTATACTTCTGGATTAATGGGCACACTCAATGCTTATTAAAGCTATTTAAAAGAACACATTTAGCTTGGTTTTGACCAATTCTAAAAAGTCTTAATAGTTCTCATCAGCTTTTATGAAATGATATACCAAGATTCCAATGGCCTTTCTTACTGTGTCTAGCTATACTTTTTATTTTTTTAATATTTATTGTTATTTATGTCTTTTACATTTTGTATTCCCCTTGGGTAGCCCACCACCAATTCACCCGTGATCCATCTCTAGCTATACTTTCATTGCTTTAAGGGTGTCCTTGAACAAGTTACTAACTTCTTGAGCCCTTCATCTCCTCTTTACTTACATGATTTTACTATTCCTTGAACTTGAAATTGTTATCCCTATCTCCATTCTAGAAGCCCTGTTCAAGACATAATTTTTCTCTAAGATATCTCTTATCTAACTATGTAAATTTTTTAAAAGAGTTATTTATTTATGCATACAAGAGCTGGGGGTATAGGCCAGAGGCATGGGGGAGAAGGAGTGAGAGCATTCACCACACAGAATGGGGAGCAGAACAGGTGGAGCTATTGAAATACACTGCTGAGGGGAGCAAGGGGTGAGACAGGAGAGGTCTGCTGCGCCATGTGGGTCAGCTCCCTGGCTGGGATCGAACTCAGGCTGCAGTGGCTGCGGATAGCTTCACAGTGCTGAGACTTAACCCCTTGTGCCACAAGGGAGGCCCTAACATTACGTAAATTTTACTTTTACTGTTTGTCTAGAATGTAAGCTCTATGGAGTCAATAGTTCTATTGATTCTATTGATTCTATTAATAGAGTTCTATTGATTCTATTAAAATTTTAATTCTTCATATTGTTTTACTGTCCATCCGTTCTCTTTTGTTCTAGAATATAGCTTTCTGCTTTTATTTCTAGGATATGCATCTTCTGTTACTTCTCTCAAGATTGTCTTTTAAAAAATGAAGCTTTCTTTTGTTTCTGTATTACCTATTTTCTCCGAGTTCCTTTTTCTCACTTTATTTTTTATATAGAGATCCTCAAATATCTCAATATATGTATTGTTGATTTGCTAAAATGATTGGGAATCTAGTATGAGTAAGCTGTTATTTAGTGGGCTTCGGTATTGGGTAACCTGATGTGGACTTAGTTCACTGGGGAAAAGCCTCAATATCTATAGGTATTTTTCTCCCTTGGTCTAGTTCATTTTCTACTACTTTAATCTACTACTTTAGTGAGTTGACTGGGGGAGAAGTTGGGAAATGGTCACTATTTCAGAATGTAGATTTTAACATGTTGGTCACTCTGGCCTCAATTACACCTGATGCCTGAGAGTAGACCTCTCTGGTCTATTGTCTTTAGATAAAATTTATTATCCTTTGACAGCACTAAGGAGAGAAAGCAGTGTGGCTGTAACTAAGGAAGGGCTTCTATAAGCAACATGTTCCTTTTAAGACCATATACAGTTCCTTCTGTCTAGACCCTTAGAATCTACTTTTAGAAGTACTGTATTCTCCAATTTTTGATCCTTTCCAAGGTTCTATAGTCTGGGTCAATTTGCATCTTAATGTCTCTTCCTGCTCAAGCTTGTTTGAGCATTTACTACTCTACTGAGACTAATTAATCATATTCCATTCTCTACCTTCCCAATTATTGACATTTTTTACCTGTTGTCCTTTTAATCCTAGTGGTTTCTACATCAAAATCTCTAGTTATTGTTTTGTCATGTACTATTATTTTATTGGAGTTTTGAGAGGAAACCAAGATAAATGTATATATTTAACCTGCTGAGTTACTATTTGTGACCCATATTTACTTATAGGCAGACTGACAGAAAGCTTGTTGGTCTACTTTTTGTTAAAAAACCAAATCTGCTTTTAAAACCATTCAGAATAGTTTTGTACAAAGAGAACAAAGAAAAAGAGAGAGAAAACTAATTTTGCTAGGCAAAAATAGAGGTTTGGTGAGAATGATTGTTCTATTTGTGTGAAAACAAAGTTAGAAAAAATTTTAAAATACTTCAAGTTTCATCTTTATTGAGCTGATGGTACTCAATGGCTTCAAAGAGGAAGTCACTTTTTCCTAATGTAATAATGAAAATACAGTGTAATCATAAAAAGAGGGATTTGTTTGACAGGTAAGGCAGTCAAGTGAAGTAAAATCTTTAAAATTTTTCTGCTCTAATTTCCTGGGACTTAGATGTTACCTCTTTTCCTCTAAGAAAGACATAATAAAAAATTAACAGATTGGGTGGTATGTTGAATTATGTAACTCTATAATCCTACTAAGTATTGAAATGCTAGATAGAATACAAGAAACAAACTTTTAAATGTATAGCTGAACTTGAAGAAAGTAAACATAAAACCAGGAAATCTGTGAGAAATCGTGTCAATGCTGTAGCTTTTCTGGACTTGGGAGGGTGATGATTTTGGCCTTTGCCATCCAGGGCTTGGGATTTTTGTTCCTATGATTAAGCACTGGGCTCACTTAAGGAGAATAGTAGAATTACACTGTATCTCCATCTTTCCTGCTAATGAGGCTCAAAGCTTTGGAGTCTTTCTTGACTCTCTCATTCCACATTCAATCTGTCAGTAATTCCAATTTGTTCCACTTTGAGAACATATACAGAATTCCACAACTTCTCACCACTATATTGCAGGCAATATTCACTTAGTGTTACTTGTACCTTTACAACTTTATTTTTCATTTCTTGCTGAAACTCAGACTTTTCATCTGAGATCATCCCACCCCATCTGAAATACTTCTTTTAGAATTCCCTTTAGGTTAGATGTGATAAACATAGATAGTTCTCCACTGAAGACTTGCGTTGTCCTTCATAATGTAGAGTTGTTGGTGGTGAGGATATCTCCAACCACAGACCTCATTTGTCAGACCACCTTCCCCACCCCAACTATGCTATTTCCCTTTCTCCCGCTTATGACTATGCAGAACTGTAAGATTAATTCTTACCAACAGAATGGGAGTAGATGTGATGGTATCACATCTGGGTTAAAGTAGCTAATCAGCAAATGAGTTTTCTCTACTTATTTAACCAACTACCATCTGAAATTGAAGACTCTGAGACCTACGGCAATGTCAGAGTCAAACATAGAAAAAGCATGGTTTCCTGGATTACCATGTAGAAGTCAGCTCAATAAAAATCTGCCTGAGACTGTTGTACAACCAAGAGATAAACCTCTATGGAAAACTTGAGGTTTATTGGTACAGTTAGTGATTCTCTAATGCTGAAGTGGTGGTAGAGTGAGTTCTAATTAAAAACTCTGAAATGTGGTATTGGTTTAACCACCAGATGGTAGGCAGCAGTGAAGAAGCTGATATTAGAAGCTAGAAGGATAAAGACCACCTGTGCATGGTATGTAATATATAGTGCCTATACATTGCTAGACTAAGTCTTTTGGGGCAATAGTAATAAAGCTGTAACATACTGTATCCAACAACGTATGCAGACATTTGATGTGCAAGTCATGGTATCAACAGATAAAAGAAGAAAAATCTAGAAAGTATAAAAATTCATGCAGAAAAAGTATGTGATAAAACTCAATGACCTTTCATGGTAAAATTTCTTAGGAAATGAAGAATAGAAAGGAACTTTTTTTTTTTTAAAGATTTATTTATACAAGCTGGGCTACAGGCCAGAGGCGCGGGGCGGCGAGAGGGTTCACCAGAGACAGAGCGGGGAGCAGAACAGGCAGATCAGAAGTACACTGCTGAGGAGAGCAGCGGGCGAGGCAGGAGAGGTCCGCCGCACCATGTAGGATTCTCCCCGGCTGGGCGTCAAACCAGCATTGCGCGCTGCTCAACCAGGGAGGCCCAGAAGGGAACTTTTATCACTTGTTAAAAGATATCGATCAAAATCTGTAAATTCAATAATTAATTGGGAAGCATTAAAATACTAATTTTTAATTAAGAACAAAACAAGCATTTCAGATATAATTTTTATTCAATATTTTACTCTAGAGCCTAGCTAATGTAGTAAGAATAAGGAAGAAAAAGAAAAGACGTAATTGGAAAGGATGAAAAAAATTCAGTTATCATTATTATATGATAGAATTTCTATGTAGAAAATCCATACACAAACAACATTCCCATAAAGGAGTAAGATTTGGGGCACAAAATCAGTATGCAAAAATTGTGTTATTAACAAATAATTTATTTTGAAAATGTAGTTTACAAAACATTTACAATAGCAATAAAAATGGTAAAATATTAAGGAACAAATCTCACAGAGGAGCACAAGATCTTTCTGAGAAAAATTATAATCCTCTATTGAAAATTTTTGAAAGAGACCTCAAAAAATGAAGAGGCATAGCATATTCAGAGATAAAAATTTTTTTTAAGAATGTCATTTCTCCCATACTACTATAATTACAAATAACATACCAAAAAGTGTGTGTGTGTGTTTGTAATTTGAGATGTAGATTCTAAAATCCATTGAAAGAGAAAGAAGCAAGTTTTATCAACACAATTAAAAAAAGAATTGAAAGCAGATGAACTTGCCTACAAGCTATTAAGGCTTTTTATGAACCCATAGTAGCTAAAATAGACCAGCAGAATGGAGTATATATAAATCAAAGGAATGAAATCATTCATACATGAAAACTTTATATATGACAGGGTAGGCATTGCAAACCATCTGGGAAAAGTTGGACTATTCAATAAATGGTGTTTGAGCAGTTAGTTATTCATACAGAAAATAATAAAAATATAATGCCTACCTCATACTATAAGCAAAATAAAATTCTAGATGTTTTAAAGATACATGTTTAAGAGGTAAAAGTAAAAAAAAACTTTCAGGAGGCAATGTAAGAGTATATAATCTGGGGTAGAGAAAAAGTTCTTTTTTGAAATTTGTGTTGTTTTATTTGTATTTTTAAAATTTATTTTGGGTAGAAGAATTTGGGTGTAGGCCAGAGGTGTGGGGGACGAGGGTGAGAGGACTTACCAGAGACAGAGTGGGAGACAGAACAGGATTTACTGAAATACACTGCTAAGGGGAGCAGTGGGCGAGGCAGGAGAGGTCTGCTTAGCCATATGTAGGTTAGCTACCTGGCTGGGGATCGAACTCAGGCCTTAGCGGTGATAGTGCTGAGACTTAACCTCTAGGCCACCAGGGAGACCCAAGAAAGGGTTCTTAAGACACAGAAAGCATAAAATATGAAGAAGACTGATAAATTTGAGTATGTGAGAGTTAAAAACTTCTAAAAAAGGGGCCTGCCCGGTGGCGCAGCGTGCTAAAGTGCAGCGCTGTGGAAATGTCGGAAGCAGTGACAAGAGTTTGATGCCAGCCAGGGACATTCCCACATGGCGCAGCAGGAGAGGTCTGCCGGCAGACCTCTCCTGCCTCGTTCACTGCTCCCATCAGTGGTGTATTTCCGTCGATCTGCCTGTTCTCCTCCCACTCTGTCTCTGGTGAATCCTCTCACTGCCCCACGCCTCTGGCCTGCACCCCAGCCTGTATGCATAAAATAAATAAAATATTAAAAAAAAAACTTCTGAAAAAGATACCATACACAAAATTAACAGTCAAGACAACATTTACAACATATACTAAGACATGTTATACAATTAATCAAGTATTAGGATGATGAATACATAATACTTATTATTCTGTGTTATATACATATATTCTACAAATTATTTAAAAATATAAAGATTCTGTCTGCAAAATGGGCAAAGAGTACCAGTGCACAACTTACAGAAATTTTAATAGTTAATAACATAAAAACTGTTCACTGTCACTCAGAATTAGGGAAATGCAAATTGATTCAATATTTATTTTTCCTCCACCAGATTATTAAAAATTATAATCTTGTAATCCCAGGTGTTGCAAAGAATATGAAGCAACAGGAACTCATATACTATTGATGGACATATAAATTGACATAATACTTTGGAAAGCAATTTTGAAATACTTGGCAAATTGAAAGATGTACATATTATAAGATCCAATAAGTCCACTTCTATGTATATATTGTTGGGTGAGGGTTCTAATGTAGAATCAATCAAGCCAGGGGTTTGCGTAAGATGGGAGGGTAGGAAAATATTATCAGAACCTCGATTTTCATTATTTTAATCTAAAAAATATGGGGGAAATGAACTGCTTTAATGTTTAACATATGGATAGGTGGGGACCTGACCAAGATGGTATCTGTGGAGGTGCCTTGCTTTGGTTCTGGTAGGATTATGTGAAAGTAACCCAGGCTGGCACTCTACCTAGAGCATCCTGTGATGTGGAGTGAAACTGGAGCACTTCTTGGACATCAGCGGCTCGCATAGACTATACTAGAAAGGACACCGGGGAAATTTATGCTTCAATAAACAGGGTGTTGGAGAGGATGCCTGGGGGCGATGGGCCGGGCAGGACGCTGCCATATAAACCGTGGTGATGCAGCTCTGCTGGCAGCCCTGGGGGAGGGGGAGGTGAATGTGGAGACACACAACCTAGAGTGAGGAGAAATACGTGTGGAGGAGTGGGGGTGCTGCTGGCAAGATGTGTCCCTGGTGAAAATAATAAGGACAGTGCACTGTGTGGTGCTCCCCTCTCTTACCCCTCGAGAATGGTATTGTACCTGAGAAGTGCAGACTGCATAGACTTGCATCTGGGACCCCAGTGAGGATGGTTATTGGCAGTACCATGAACATGAGTCAGCCTCCGCCCAGAACATTCCTACCAGCAACTTGACCCCTCTAAGCACCTCCACCACCTCTTTCAGAAGCTTCAAGATCAGTTCTCTGAATCCACAGATGTTGAGAAAGTAAAAAAAAGAAATTAAAATAAAATAAAAATACAGTGTCACCTGATCAAAAAGTAGAAGTACAGCAAATCATTAAAGTACTGCTACACTTACCTTAAAAAAAATAGGGAAAGATAAAGCAGCAAAATGGGCAGATGGAAAAATACAACACATGGCATTTTGAGACTGCAAGAGAATATGAAACCACAAAGAGAGAACAACTCTTCAGAATCAAACCACAAAGTCTTGGAAGATTTTATCTTCCTATAAGATATAGAGTTCAAAATTGCCATGATAAAGAAATTTTTTGAAAAAGGGAGAAAATGCAGAAAAGCTGATAAAAGAGATACAAGAAAACTCAGAAAAACAAATAAATGACCTGAGAAATAAAATTAATGGGGGCCTCCCTGGTGGCGCAAGGGGGTAAGTGTCAGCACTGAAGCTATCCAGAGCCACTGCAGCATGAGTTTGATCCCCGACCAGGGAGCTTCCCACATGGCACAGCAGATCTCTTCTGCCTCGCCCGCTGCTCCCCTCAGCAGTGTATTTTAGTCAATCCGCCTGTTCTGCTCCTCACTCTGTCTCTGGTGAATCCTCTCACCACCCCACACCTCTGGCCTACACCCCAGTTCTGGTATGCCTAAATAAATAAATCTTTAAGAAAAAGAAATAAAATTAATGGACAGAAAATAGAAACTAAAGTTATAAAAAGATGAATAGAAAAGATTTAAAAATTATGCACAAAGCTATGGAAATAGACTAGACCAAATGGAGTATTGGATCAATGACCTTGAAAATAATGCACAAAGGACCCAGGTGGAAGAAGAGAGATATAAAGAAAAAAAGAAGAAACAATTTGAGAATTATCCAACTCAATTATGAAAGGCAATATAAGGATAATGGGTGTCTCAGAAGGGGAAGGAGAACTTATTGAAATAAATAATAGAGGAAATCTTGCCACATGGGAGGAAGGAACTAAATATACAAGTCCATGAAGCTAAAAGAACACCTGGTATCTAAATGTAATGCGATCTACACCAAGACACATAGTTTTTAGTGAAATTACTAAGAGTTCAAGACAAAGAAAGAATATTGAAAGTGCCTAGGCATAAAAATATGGTAACCTATAAAGTTATCTCAGGCTTATATCAAACTTCTCTGAGGAAACCCACAGACAAGGGGAGAATGGAATGATGTATTAAAAATACTCAAAGATAGGCCTCCCTGATGGTGCAAGGGGTTAAATCTGAGCACCTGAAGCTATCGACAGCCAATGCAGGGAGACTTAGATCCCTGGCTAGGGAGCTAACCCATATGGCACAGCAGATGTCTTCTGCCTCGCCTGCTACTCCCCTCAGCAGTGTATTTTAGTCAGTCTGCCTGTTCTGCTCCCCACTCTGTCTCTGGTGAATCCTCTCACCACCCCCACACCTCTGGCCTACACCCCAGCTCTTGTATGCATAAATAAATAAATCCTTTAAAAATACTCAAAGATAAAATTTGCCATCTAAGAATATATCCTGAAGATTCTCGTTCAGATACGAGGAAGAAATAAGGAACTTCCCAGACAAACAGAAGTTGAGGGGTTTGCCAACACTAGACCTTCCCCATAAGAAATTCTGAAAGGGGGCCTCCCTGGTGGCGCAGAGGTTAAGCGCTGCGCTGTGGAGCTGTCGGCAGCAGCGATGCGTGTTCGATGCCCGGCCGGGGAGAATCCCACATGGTGCAACAGACCTCTCCTGCCTCACCCGCTGCTCCCCTCAGCAGTGTACTTCTGATCTGCCTGTTCTGCTCCCCGCTCTGTCTCTGGTGAACCCTCTCGCCGCCCCACACCTCTGGTCTGTACCCCAGCTTGTATGTATAAATAAATAAATCTTTAAAAAAAAAAAAAAGAAATTCTGAAAGGAACACACAGAATTTGAAGAGAAGGAAAACCACACACACACACATACACACACACACACACACACACACACAAAACAAACAAAAAAAAAATAGATAGAACCAGAAAACTAAACACCAAATGGCAGTAGCAGATTCTCATATATGAATAATCAACCTAAATATAAATAGGCCAAACTCATCAATCAAAAGACACAAAATGACAGGTTGGATCAGAAAACAAAACCCAACTTTCTGTCGTTTCCAAGAGACCGCTCTGAGTTCCATTGATAAATAAAGGCTCAAAGTAAATATTTGGAAAACAATCCTACAAGTGAATGGGACCCATTTAAAAAAGACAGGCACAACCACACTTATATGTGATAATAATGACTTTCAGCTAAACAGGTTAACAAGGATGCACAGGGATAGGCATCACATAATGATTAGGGATTACATTGGAAAGACTTAACACTCAACGATCTATATGCATCAAATGAAGGAGCATCAAAATATGTAAGACAACTATTAATGAAGCTGAAAAAAGACATGAACCACAACACAATCGTGGTAGGGGACTTCAACATCTACTTATCTCAATGAACAGATCAACCAGGCAGAAAAGTAAGGATCAGGGATTGGGGAAGAGTCAACTTTAACAGACATGGGAAATTTATGATGAAAAAGCTATTTTATATTTGATTGTGATTATACAATTACACACAGTTACCACAACTCATCAAATTCTACACTTAAAGTGGATAAACAGTAATATATGTAAACAATACAATACATTAATACATTATTTTTAAAAGTGAAAAACCAGGCTAAGGTAAAAAATGATTTAAGAAATAAAATCAATAGAATTTGGGGTGTAGGGGCCTCCCTGGTGGCGCAGCGGTTAAGCGCTGCGCTGTAGAGCTGTCGGCAGTGGCGATGCGAGTTCGTCGCCTGGCTGGGGAGAATCCCACATGGTGCGGCAGACCTCTCCTGCCTCGCCCGCTGCTCCCCGCAGCAGTGTATTTCTGATCTGCCTGTTCTGCTCCCCGCTCTGTCTCTGCTGAACCCTCTCACCGCCCCACGTCTCTGGCCTGTACCCCAGCTTGTATGTATAAATAAATAAATCTTTAAAAAAAAATCCAATTTTAAGTTATCAATTTATGGCCAGTTTTGTTTCATTTATAATTTATTCTACTCTCTCACTTCTGAACTATTCCAAAACAAATCCTAGATGTTATATAATTTCATTAATAAATATTTTAGTGTATATTTCTAATAAGTAACGACTCTAAATAACCACAGTACTACTATCACACTTAAAAATGAAAAACATTCCTTAATGTTACCTAATATCCTGCCAGAGTTCAAATATCTCATGAAGTTGTAAACTTTCATTTTTATAATTTGAATCAAAGTCCAAATAAGGATCACACATGCAACAGATATATCTTCTAAGTCCATTTTAAAATAAGTTTTCATTTTTTCCTCCCATAAGCTTATTTTTCCCATATAGTTGAATAACCTATGTGTTTTCAGACATAAAAAATTCTTCTATTACGCAAATAACCATTCCTAATGTAATGGGTTTCTTTATTTGGATTGTTTTTCAATTACTCTTTTAATATTTTAGTTGCATTTCAGTTTTTTTATAAAGTCATAGTTTGGTGACATAGGATTATCTCACAGCATGCTTGGTCCGGTCTTGCTTTTGGCAATTTGTCTTGAGGGCAATCATCCTATAGCTTATAGCACTGCTTGGGTAGCAAGACAAATGTGAATCACTTACCGTTGTTTGGAGATCATCTGTTCTATCAGTGAAGTTATTCAATCTTTCTTCCCTTTCCAAAATTTTAACAATATTTTCAGTCATAATATTTTTTACGTCAGTTAGTTGGCTCTTCAGTGTGCATATTGAGTTGCCATCTTGATTTTTATTGTATATCATCTACATATGAGTGAAATATAACACAAATTTTATTTTCTGTAAGTGAAATCTATTATAACATTGTGCAAATTAGAACAAAAGTATTAAAGGTACAGATCACTTATATTTCAGCATTAAGAATCAATTAAGCCTCAATTTGTCTCACCTTAATTTTGCAAAAAAAAGGGTGGTCGAAGCAAGGATGGGCTATATCAATGTATTCAATCAGCAGTGGTAGTGTTTTTAAAAATTATTTACACAGACTATTTAAAGAGCAGTTATAGGTTCGAAGTAAAATTCAATCTGCCTTCCTAATGCAGTTTCCTTCACTGTCAACATCCTGCACTAGATTGGTATTTTAAAATGGATGTTCCTACATCACTATCCCCAAATCTAGTTTACATAGTTAGAAGAACAGACAAGTAGATAGAGATTCAAAGAATTGAACCTAATACATGATAAAAGTAGGGGAAAATTGCTTAATAAATCATATTAGAATAATTAAATATCTACTTGGGATAAGATAATGTCTAGACCCTACCTTATGCCATACACAGAAATAAATTCCAATTAGATTAGCTATAATAATTTTCATAAAGACACAAAACCAAAAGCTGACCGAAGAAACAAGAATTTTTAAAAAGATTTATTTATTTATGCATACAAGAACTGGGGTGTAGGCCAGAGGTGTGGGGTGGTGTGAGGATTCACCAGAGACAGAGTGAGGAGTAGAACAGGCGGATCTATTGAAATATACTGCTGAGGGGAGCAGTGGGCAAGGCAGGAGAGGTCTGCTGCACCATGTGGAAAGATCCCTGGCTGGGGATCAAACTCGTGCTGCAGTGGCTGCAGATAGCTTCATAGTGCTGAGACTTAATAATCCCTTGTGCCACCAGGGAGGCCCCAGAAATTAGAATATTTTTATAGTAAGAGACATCATATCCAGAAAATGCATATGTAAAATTTAGAATACTAAAAAAATAAAAACAAAATCTCTGTGAAAGATGTTAATAATAAAAGACAAATGAAAACCTGGGAGAAAACTTTTGCAAAATACAGAACACAAAAGGTTGGTATCCAATATAGAATGAGTTTTGGTACATAATGAGCAAAAACTAATCATCCACTAAAATACAGTAAAATACCTAAATAAACAATTGTCAAAAGAAGCATGAATGACTATACATATGAAAAGATGTTTACCATATGTAAGAATCAGAGAAATGGAGATTTTGAAAAACTATAGTGTTGATTAAAATAAAAATACCCATATAATTTTGGACTTGAAATTTCACTTTTAGGACTTTATCTTACAGTTTCACAAGAGAGAGTGTGTGTGTCAGTGTCTGTGTATCTGCATAAATGTGCGTATATAAAGCTGCTTATCGTACCATTTTGATAGTGGAAAACGAGATAAAATTTCAATGTCAACTCACAGGAAAATTATTAAATCATAATAGTATGCAGTGATTAAAAAATTGATAGCTATAGATCCATACTAACAAAAATGATCTGTAAGATGTAATGTCATATTAGAAAAGTAAGGTGCAGTTGCAGAATGACATTAAATAACTTACTGAAGACATATTATGTACCTGGTGCTGTTTTAAGTACTTGACATGTATTAGCTTATTTAATTCTCAAATCACCATAGAAAATAGTATTCATAGCATCTTTCATTTTCTAAATAAGAAAAATGAGACTGAGAAGTTAATAAATTGCCTGATGTTACACAGAAGGAGGCAAAACAAGGATTTGGATTCATGCTCCAGAGATTGAGTCTTCAGCCATTTTATTTTTATATATATATATATATATATACACACACACACACACACACACACAACATATATACATGTGTAATATATATTATATATGTAATATATATACACATATATATGTATGTATAAAGGTTTATTTATTTATGCAACAAGAGCTGGGGTGTAGGCCAGAGGTGTTTGTGTGGGGGGTGTGTGAGAGGATTCACCAGAGACAGAGCGGGGAGCAGAACAGGCAGATCAACTAAACACACTGCTGAGGAGAGCAGCGGGCAAGACAGGAGAGGTCTGCTGCACCATGTGGGAAGCTTCCTGGCCTGGGCTCGAACTTGTGCTACAGTGGCTGCCAATAACTTCATAGTTCTGAGACTTACCCCCTTGTGCCACCAGGGAGGCCCCAGCCATTACATTAATGATCCCAGTTTTGTGAATTTAAAGAGTATGTATAAACTTATGTCACATATATATTATGAACATATATATACTGTATACATAACATATATATAAATTATAAATTCTGGAAGCTTATATAGCAAACTGTTTAAGACTGTTTACTTTAGGGGCATTTAATTGAGAGTGTAAGAGATACTCATATTTTACTTTGTTTACTTTTGTGTTATCTTACTTCATTAATGAGTATTTTATTTTTTTAAAGATTTATTTATTATGCATACAAGAGCTGGGGTGTAGGCCAGAGGTGTAGGGGTGGTGAGAGGATTCACCAGAGACAGAGTGGGGAGCAGAACAGGCAGATTTGACTGAAATACACTGCTGAGGGGAGCAGTGGGTGAGGCAGGAGAGGTCTGCACCATGTGGGAATCTCTCTGGCGGGGCTGGGCATCGAACTTGCGTCGCAGCTGCTGACAGCTCCTCAGTGCTGTGCTTAACCCGTTGCGACACCAGGGAGGCCCATGAGTATTAATTTAAAAATAGAAATGACATAAAAAACATCTGCTCTTTGACAAGTGGTCAAATATATCTTAAGCAGAACTCTGATCTTGGTTACAGGTACAGGACCATGGAACTTAGAATTGATGTTTTGTGAGGAGTTCACTGGGTGGATGTAGAAAAAGCGGGTTATGAGTAGAATTATGTTCTACTCTCCAAAAGATATGTTCAAGTCCCAACTCCAAATTCCTATGAATGTGAAATGTATTTGGAAATAGGGTTTCTGCAGATGTAATTAAGATGAATGTTTAATCTTTCTGTTCTTTTCTTATTTTGTCTTTTGAATGGTTAATGTTTTTAATCTAACAAACATTGTTTTGTTAAAGTAATATATCTGTAGTTAAATAATATATCTGTAATTCATTCAGTGACATTTCATATATTTTAAAATCTCTAAAAATGTTTATTTTTTGCTCTGTACATTCTGATAATTATAGTACACACAAGAGATTCAACAATTTTTTTTCTACATTTAACCAAGTTAATTTATAAATGTTGAACAAAATTTCTTTGATGGATGTGCTGTTAACTTCTTAAAATGTACATATTTTCACACGGTAACTTTTTCAGGGAGATAGGCCAGTATATTTTGGTTGTGTTAAATATGAGATTCTTCCTAAGAAAATAAATAAAAATCTAACATAAAAGCATCTATCTTCAGTTGTTTTGTCAGGAATGTGGTGACATACCTGCAACCAATCATGTCCTGTAAAAATCTCCTCCCCTTGATTGTATCTTGTTTCTAACTAAAAGAAGCAAAGGTGATGGGACAATTCTGTGATTATGTCACACTGGAATGAAAGAGACTTCTGCCCTCCTTAGAGCTGTGTTGGAGCCACCCACATGGCAAGGAACTGCTACCAGTCTCTAGGACCTGAGGGTGGAAGTCAGCCAAAAGTCAATAAAAAGCTGCATCTTTATACAGCTATGAGGAAATGAATTCCTGACTAAGCCTAGAAGCAGATTCCTTCCCAGAACCTCTATAGGAAAACACAGCCAGGCTGCTACAAGGACTGCAGCATTGTGAGACCTTGAGCAGAGGGCCTGGATTCCTCACTCACAGGAACTGAGAGATAACAAATGTGTGGTGATTTCGTGGTGGTACATATAATTAGAAAACTAATATAGGTAACCTGAAATATTTTATTATGGAAAAGTTCAAACATATAAAAAAGTAGAATGAATAGTATAACAAACCTCTATGTATCTGTCACCTAGTGTCTGGTCCTTAAATAACATTATTTTGTTATAACAAAAACCAATCCTGGTTCACCATGAAAAGGTTTTTTGAAGAGCTGATTGAAGACCTGGTTTAGTTATATGTCATTTCACTTAAAAGTCACAGTTTTTTATTGACATTAAGTGAGGAGTCACTGGATGATTACTCCTCCCCCAAATGTATTATTTTAAAACAAATCCCAAACATTCTATTATTTTAATCTGTAAAAACTTCAGTTTATATTTCTAAAAATATAATTTCATTTTTCTTTAAAATAAAAGCACACCACCATTATCATACAATTAAAAAGTTCTTTAATATCATCAAATATCCAGTTTGTGTATTTATCAAAACAAATCATAGTTTGTTTTTAATAGCTGTTTTGTTTAACCAAAATCTACATTTTGCATTGGTAGATGTGTTTTATGTCACTTTTAATCTATCAGTTTTTTTAGCTTTTCCCCCCTTGAAATTCTTTTGTTGAGGAAATTGGGTCATTTGTCTTGTAGAGTTTCTCATGTTTTGGTTTTGCTGATTGCATTGCTGTGGTCTCATTTAGTGTGCACAATGATATCTCTGTTTCCTGTAAACTAGTAGTTAGATCTAAAGGCTTAGTCAGATTCAGGTTTGAGGTTTTGGGAAAACACACTTCAGACACGTGCTGTATTATTTGTGTGACATCAGGGAACCCGTAACACTAATTGATTGTTTCTCTTATTGTGATGTAGGAATAATCAATGGGTTAAGGTTTTGACCCTGTCTCATCCATTATGAAAGTTCTCATCAGCTTTTTTTTTTAAAGATTTATTTATTTATGCATACAAGCTGGGGTGTAGACCAGAGGTGTGGGGTGGTGAGAGGATTCAGAGACAGCAGCGACTGAAGTACACTGCTGAGGAGAGCAGCAGGCAAGACAGGAGACATCTGCTGTTCCATGTGGGAATCTCCCTGGCCGGGGATCAAACTTGTGCTGCAGTGGCTCTGAATAGCTTCATAGTGCTGCACTTAACCCGTTGTGCCACCAGGGAGGCCCCCTCATCAGCTTTTTACCTAAGTTTTTACCAGTCAGTGATGGAAACTGCCTGGACCCATCATTTTATTAGGGATTGCAAAACAGTGGTATTTTATTACCTCTTCTTTTATTATGTGGAATACTTTTATAAAGATAAAAAAATATTTTCTCCCATCAACTATGATTCCTTTGAGGTATAGCTGATACAGGGAAGTCTCAATAAATGCTTGACCCATTTTATTTATTGGTTTTCAGAGAAATAAAATAGATCTGTAGTATCTCCCAAAGTAGATTAATGAGGATTTGCACTCCCTCCCCTAAACCTCCCCACTTTTAGCAACAACTAGGAACTCACCAAATTGAACATATTTGATGTGTTACAGTCCACTGCAATTATTATTTATTTTGATGCCCAAATTATTCATCAGTGACCAGTGGTAGCCTCTTAAAATTGGCTCAAAGTCTCTTGACATGAACACAGAGATTAGCTAGCTTCTTGTTTCTGGTATAACAAAAATGTTTCTAGTTTATATGCTTTCTGCCTCATTTCTAGAACCAGGCCTCATTCCTTTTAGTGTGAAATGATATGAAGAGACTATAATCTAGACCCTAAAGGGACACATATGATCTGGCAACCATCCTGCCACTTTTTTTCTCTATAAATATGACTATACTCTAGGAATTTATATGGTATTTGTCCTCTTGAAATTGTTTTATTTCACTTAGAAGGAACTTCATTAAAGTCTTTAAGTGTTTTATCATTATAAAAATATTTACATATTCCAAGTCAAATTTACAAAATAAATTTCATTCAAAGAGGCTGAGTTTCTATCCCTGTCTGCCCTCCCCCGACATTAAAATGTTTTTGTTTTCTCCACTCTCCCTTTCCTCCCTGCCCCCTTTTAAAAATAAGCAAATGAAGAGAGATTTGTATTTATCACCTCCTTCTGAAATGGTTGCATATAAGAATGGTAAATAAATAATAGTATACCATGCAATCTTTGTATCTTGTTTTATTCACTTATCAATGTATCATGGATATCACTTTTGATCATTATATAGAGGTCTAGATTATAGTCTCTTCTCAGTTCTCATTCATATTTACAGCTCCTGACTCATACTTCCTAACTGATTTGTCATCCGCAAATTGATAGTGTTTAGGAGCACAGTTAGAAGTTACCTACCATATACTTTCCTAACACTTGCTGAAAATCTGCAGCAATTGCATTTGAAGGAGAAAAATATTCTTGTGACATCAGAGGATTTCTCAGAACAGTATCGCTAACCTAGGGAAATGAATGGGAAAATTTAACATATACAGATAATTTCAAATGAAGGATTACAAAGCAAATGTTTATCGAAGCAAAGTCTAACCAGAAGTAATGGAAACCCATAGCACAGTGAACTTTTTGGTGGCTGGGCGTCCTTCCTATTTAAAGCTACAACATTCATGAGAACTGTGCTTGCTCATTCTTCTCCAGAGCTGCAGTACAGATCACAACCTCATATGGTGAGACTGCTTGTACTACCTCGATTCTTTGGTATATTTAAGGACTTGAAGGAAAGGTCGGATGTTTATCTCTGGCAGATAAGGAAAGATGGAATTCCGTGATATTTTCT
>PVIJ01009972.1:0-63330 GCA_004024925.1 Scalopus aquaticus | reverse complement strand
CACACACACACACACACGCACACACACTTCCTTTCAACATGGGCATGAAGCTGAAGGTAGAGTAGGCTTCTGTGACCTTTGGTGACACAAGCTTCTCATCGAAGATTGGACATTGGTGATGTTATGAAGTCATTGTTACCAGTCCTGCTTGCTGAACTCTGGGTTTCTTGCTATGTGAGAAAAATCAACCCTATTTTGGGAGTTTACTTATTTTCTTTTAAAATTTTTACTTCATGAAAAACACACATGTGAATAACTTAGTCATTATATAAGCTACAGAAGACCTATTGAAAGCCTTTGCTCCTTTATTTTGTTCAAGTCAGATATGTAACAAATGAGAAAATTAGTCACACACAATTTTCAGTCCTTTTCTTAAAAATCAGTGGTAGCCATGTATATGGACTATTCCAGGGTATTTTAATTTTTTTTTTTTGCTGATGTGATGTGTTTTTATATATATATATTTTTATTGTTATTTATATCTTTTACATTTTGTATTCCCCTTGGGTAACCCACCACCAATTTACCCGTGATCCATCTCTGTGGTCCCTTGTGTTCTTTTCTACTCCCGTTTGTGCCCTTATCCTCCCCTCCCCCCGGCCCCCCTCCCCACCCCCTGAGAGTCTCTCTCCTATTTGGTTTCCTTATAGTCCTGTTACAAGTGAAACCATTCAATATTTTTCTCTTTCTTTCTGGCTTATTTCACTGAGTATGATCCCCTCTAATTCCATCCATGCCGCTGCAAATTGCATGTGTTTATCTTCTTTCCATGCTGAATAGTATTCCATTGTGTATATGTACCACATCTTCTTGATCCAGTCATCTATAATTTGTTTTTATCAACTTTTGGTTTAGGAAGGTGGGCATCAGTTCCCAGGGTTAGTAGCATTCATAAATGATGATGAAAGATAAAGGCTAAAGAATAAAGGACATTGTGAAATTTCAAAGAAAAATCAGTGCTAACCAGTAAGTTGTCATTTATACATCATAATAATTTCTACCAATACATCAGTAACAGTAAATCCTATCTTTTTTAATTTTCATCTTTCTTATCAAAACATGTTAGGAATTTGCTTTAAAGTGTTCCTGGCAAAAGTTCCAAGCCAAGAAAATATTGAAGCAGGTATTATCAGAGCAGGTATTTTAAGAAAATTCTGTTTTTTGCAACTGATTCAGCTAAGAGGTCATTAAATCCTTCTTCTAAAACTCCTTATTAGCGGGTAAATATAGATAGCAAATGATTAGATAGGGATTAGGTAGATGGCTAATTAGATTTGTATTAAGGCGCATTAAGAAATGACTCTTCCTACTCATTATAAACCAAAACTGGGATTGAACTTTATATTTAGATTTCCTGTTTTAATCCCTTGGGTGTATCAAGAGATTCTAGATGTTTATTGTCCAGAGAAACTGGTTGCCACTAGATTTTTTTTGTCCTGTCACCACCAACAGGCCAGAGGAATCTACTCACCAGCAAAGGAGGGGGGAGAACCAAGAGTTAATTGCAAAGGAATCTTTCCACCAGGATCTAGTGTTTCTTATGATCATATCTGTTGACACTACTGTGGGGTTACATTGTGCCAAATAACCCTGCTGAATTCTTCACTACACTGATGGGTTATTTTTCCCACTGAATGAGTTGAATTGACCAACTTTTTCATTGCCTAGAAACACTACCTAAAAGGCTTACATCTTCGTGTTACTTCAGTTAGGTCACTTTGAACCACCCCCAGAAACAGAATTTGTCCTTAGTGAACCTTTTCATATTTATTCTTTCTCTTCGTGTTGCTGAATGTGGATTTCAAAGAGAGCACATGGCGGAGTCAGCAGTGCCAGGCCTGGAGGTGGGGGGAAAAGGGGAACCAGAGGCCAAAAACTGTTCCCGAAGCTTTAGTGTTGGTGTTTTTCTCTTTGTTTCCTCCCGGTGCATTTTTTCCCCACGAAGCCAGTCATTTGCAAGGGCTACATTTTTCATAGACTTTCCGAGTTTGTCTTTCCAAAGCTTTCTCCTACTTTTGTGCTCATCTTCCACCTTAGGCCCTGCCTGCAGGGAGAGCTAGAACTTCCAGCACTAGACTGAATAAGGATGTTGAGGACAGACATCCCAGCTTATTCCTGCTCTTAGCGCGGAAGCATTCCCCGTTCTGTCTTCGGCCATTGTATAAGATGCTAGTATAGGCTTTTTGAAGATTTTTTTTATTGTGATGGAAATCCCTGTATTTTTATTTTTCCTGGAAGTTTTTTTGTTTCTTAAGTGGGTATTGAATTTTATCAAGTGCTTTTCTTGCACTAATCGCTATTGCCGTATTAATTTTTTTCTTTTTAGACTCTGACTAGCATAGGTTAATTGGAGATTTTTGAATAGTTTACTCACCTTGCATCCCTGGAATGAATTCCTTGGTATACAATTCTTTTATACTATTTTTTAATTTTGCCTGCTAATATTTTGTAAAAGTTGTTTGCATGTATAATCATGAAGGGTATTAGTCTGCAGTTTTTTTTTCTTTGTACTGTCTTTGTCTGGTTTGGGTGGCAATATAATGGTGACTCTGTAAAGTGAGTTCAAAAGTGATCCTTCCTCTTATATTTCCTATAAGAGATTGTGAAGAATTGATGGTGCTTCTTTAAATATTTGATAGAATCCTCCAGTTAAACAGTATGGTCTAGAAGATTTCTTTTTGCAGAGTTTTAAGTTTACAAATTCAATTTCTTAGTAATTATAAGATTATATAAATGACTATTTCATATTGGGTGAGTTGTAATAGTTTTTATTTTCTGGGGAATTGGTTTCTTTCACATCTAATTATCAAACTTAAATGTGTAGGGTTGTTCAAATTTATTCCTTTATTACTTTTTGATATCTCCAGGGTCTGTAGTGATAGCCCATTTCACGCCTGATTCTGGTAATCTTTGTCTTTCCTCTTTTTCACTCTGTCAGTCTTGCTAGAAGTTTGACAATTTAAAAAAATTTATCTATTCATTATTTTATTGAGGTAATATCAGTTTATAACACTGTATATAACTAAGTTCACACCTCCTCAGAGGTATGTCACCACACTACCCCACCAGCAAAGCACCCAGAGTCCTTTACTGTTACGATTGCCCCCCCCAGTAGTCTCAATTCTGCAGTCATTTTTCTAGAGTTTGTAATGGTTTGATTTTTGTTAGTTCCTTTGTTTTGTTTCTCTGTATTCCATATATGAGTGAGTGACAATTTTATTGACCTTATCAAAGCATCGGGTCTTTGGGGCTTACGTCCAGCTACTCAGGATTCTCAAAATAGCTACTTCTTTCTTTTCAGCTTGTGTTTCTGTGTTCTACTCTACATAGCTCACATTTTGTTTCAATTACAATCACCCATTCCTGTGGCCTTGCCTTTCCTCTTCTGTGTCTTGGCTGGCTCTCCTTTACTGTTTACCCTTCCTTTTGGCCTTGCTTTTGAAAGGTGACCACATCTTGCTGGTATCTCTCTCTGGTTTCATTTTTATGCAGACTGACTTATGGCATAATTGCACAAAAACAACTGTGAGTTGTAAGTAGAACCTTTGTAGAAAACATGTCTGATAAAAAAACTAAAAGAATTTGGTAGCTGTTGTTGGGGCATAGGGGAAAATCCCCCACCCCTCCAGGTCTTCTTGGGTTGGATGAGTAATCGAAACAGCATCATATGGATTAGCAAAGGAAAAAATCCATTTAATAACATACATATGGAGAATTTATATGGTTATAAATTCTAAAGACTAATGGGGCAAATCAGGGATATTTGTCTTGTTTTTAGGAATCTAGAGCATCATGGAGAAAGAAGTCAGGGAGACTCCATATGACAGACAAGGAGGGGATTATCTTTTCAGATAGAGAAACCCTTATGTGGGTGATACCCTCTGACTACATTCTTCTGGGTTATAAAAGGGAGGGAACAGTTGTTACTTCTTTGATTTTAGAAAAAGGGCAAACAACAGAGATAAAGACAAAGGTTCTCTTAGTCTCCAGGGCCTTCACTGCTCTTAACTTAAAATAATCTGCATTCTTTAGGGAATGGTAATAGACTTCCCTGGGCTCAGAGGGCCTCCACCGACCTTTAGTTCTATCATACCTAGCTGACACAAACTCCAAGAGGCCTACTCTGGGCATATTGAGAAAAGCCCAGCTGACCCTTCTGGGGAGACTGACCCTGCAAAGTCAATTTTGAATGTCTCTAACCCCATGGTGTACTGGAAAGCACATCAGGCGTGGTAAGACAGTACTTGGGTTTACCTGGCTCTGCCACTTACAACCTCAAGTATCGGCTGAGTGGCTCTGCGTTGCTCGTTTGTCTAGCTCAGCATTGTGAAGCCACTGGGTAACCAGGTCAGTCCAGCCAGATCTTGAAATAGCATAAAGCTTCCACAAACTGGCCCCACCCCACACATAATCCCTGGGAAGGGACAACTGACCCTCATTGCTGCCTTTTTGCCAGTATTTCCACTCTACCCGACTTGGCCTAATTGGACAATTCACGGTCACAGCAAAGTCCTGCCTTGAGAATTGCCATTTCTTTATCTGTGCTTCTGGAACCTTTCCTGCCAGCAAATTTCTTTGCTGCCTCCTCTGCTGGTCTGAGTGCTGGCCTCCCTCCAGGGCCAGATCAAGTACCGCTGCCCAGCGAGGTCTTCTCTGACCATCCCAGAGCCAACTGGTGACTCCAGCAGGCGCCACTGCCCATGCCACGGAGTCCCTCGGGAGCCCTGTCTGGACAGCATGTTGGCTAGGAGCTCTGTCATTTCTAAATGCGCAGCCTTAGGTCACCAACTTTCCCTCCTGAGCCTTCGTGACTTCCGCTTTATCTCTGCTCAGCAGGGTTGTTGTGAAGATCAAATAAAATATAAAAGCTGATAAGTATTAAATAAATATAAGGGATTTTAAAAATAAAGGTAAAGTGAAATATTCATGAAATAATGTTGTAATGGGAGAATTACAAAACTGCAGGTAAAATGAGAAAAAGCTCTCTGTGTCTGTGTTCACAAGCACATCTATAAAAAGAATAGGAATGGGAGACACACTTTAAAATGCACGGATAATGGTTAGCGCTGGGTGATGGGTTCATTGTTGGTTTTTGTTTTCTCTTTTGTGTTTGACATTTTTTTAGGGTGAGAATGTAACAGATTTAAAATGAGAAAATATTATTTTTAAAAGAGAAAAATCAAGGCCTTACGAGATCTTATTATTCAGTTATTTATGCTTTACCATGCTGCATAGCGATTTTATTTAGTTTATTTATTTAAACTTTTAAATTTTCTTACATCATTGTTCATTTTTGTACAGTATTTTATTTCCCCCTCAGGTGTAGTCCCCATAAGTTTCCCACCACCATATCACCCGTGAACCATCACCATAGTCCCTTGTGTTCTGCAGAAGGATTTTAAAGCAGCGTATAATGTAGCGAGAATAAAATGGAATACAAACCAAAATGAAGCAAAGGGAAAAAGGAGGGTAGGAGAGATACTTTGTAATGACACTGTTAGATATGTATGTTCATTGTCTGGTCTTTTTACTAAGTGGTTTTCTCTTTTAAAGAATGTCCTGGGCTGCCTCTTAGTCATGAGTTTAATAGGTAAGATTAATATTGTAGAAGAAAGGCACCATTTTAAGTACAATGTAATGACACTAAAGCAACACATGAAACAGAGAAGAATTTTCTGTGTATTAAAGATTCTGATGAATATTGTTTTGGGCACTGTAGACAACCCTAAAAAAAGGCGTGGCTGCTGTTATTTACATTATGTTGTAGTTATATAGCACGTTGCAAGTTACAAGTAAATATCTGGTTAGTATTGGCTTTACATATCTGCTTTGAATAAACTGAATGGAGATGCAGACTGGGGTAAAGAAATAAGCCTAAACTGGGAGCAGAGTTTTTGCCCTGGCCCTGCCATTAATTAGCGAGACATTAATTTCTTGGCTTATTTTTCTCCCGGGAAATGGAGGGGCCTGAACAAGATCTAGCTTGGAGCATCTATAGTTAGTAAAGTTGTAGTTTCAGTTGTTTAGGAATGTACATTTCCATTGATCCTTCCACTTGGCAATATTTATTGTTAAGTGACCTATGTTATAAAGTGTTCATCTTAGACTTGCATAATCTTAACATAATTTGAATTTTTTTTCACAGAAAGACCTCTCTCCCCCAAGGCTGTCAAAGGATTTGAAAGTGCTCCACTTACCAAGAATTATTATACTGTGGTGAGTGTTCAGATGATGAACAACAGTTTTTTTTACCCCCCTGTATGGAAGCTTTTCCCTTGTCAACCACTGATGTGTTGAGATGATCTAAATGGAAGACTGGATAAAGTTGCTTTGCAAGGGTCTAATATCAGCTGCATTACAACAAAGCTCTTCTATTTGTATCCCTCTATGGATGTCTGCAATTTATATCCACTATGCTGAAATATTTCAAAGTAGTGCAAAGACTCAGAGTAATGCTTATTAAACAGTGGTGAAAGAGAAATTGGTTAATATGTAGGCCTATAGGGAAAATCCACCAGTTAGATACAGCCTTACTACATATTTAGGATTTCCAAGTTCCTCTAATGCACTGTTTTAAGTGATTGCATACTGTGGTTTTATTCTAGAACCAGTCAATCCATTATGATATCCTCTGAAACATTATCAACCTTGTTCTCAAGGGGGACCCAAAGGGAAGACTGCCTTTTGGCACAGAGGGAGGAATGAAATGGCTCAGGCTTAAACACAGATATGTCAAAATATATTAGCTATAAATAGGGTATGTGCAATACTCAAAATAAGTTCCTGCTTGAAAAAGAAATCATATCATTCTCCATAATCTGCTGTCTGTTTTTCTTCATGTCTCCTTTCCAGACTTGGCCCACTCAGTAATGAAAAGGTCAAGTCATCAGACTCTAAGTTTCCCTGTGTGGTAGCCTCGGTGTCTTCTCCCACCTCTGCTGAGATATAGTTTCAGTTTCCATCCTGTCTTCAGTGTGCCTTTGTGCTATATGCTTCTTTCATTTTGTGCATGAATAAGCAGCTTTTGAACATCTCTATACATTTCATTTTAAAATTAAATTTCATTCTTCAGTGAATTTGCTCCATGATAGTGACGTGAGTAGTAGCTGGGATGAAAAGCCAAGGGAGGAACTTCTTAGGCAATATGGACGATAATTTTGCTACTACTTTTCCTCTTGTATTTCTGAGGTTAAGATATATTACCCTTCCGCTCCCTCTCACTGCCTCCCTATCACTCCCTTTAGCTTCTGGGTGAGGTCCCCAGTGCTCTAATTGTTTTAAAAAAAAAAGAAAGAAAGAAAGAAAAGGGACACCGTTAAATGATGGTTGGAATTGTTACTTGTGGATCTTCTTCTCCCTGTGACCTGGAATATATCATTGCTCTACGTAGGGTCTCTCTCTGTCTCTGCTGATTCTCCCAGTTTAAAATATTGTAGGTATTATTCAAGGCATATTATCCTCTGTGCTTCTTATGAGCCTTATGTAAACAGTCCCTATAAATTCTGGACGTGCACTGCAGTTTGTGTTTCCCACCTCCTATTGGAGTTTATGTGTATTGTTCCTAGCTCTTTGCTATTATTGATTCTGCATTGTTTTCATCTTATACATATAACATTGGCAAAGTATATAGGGATTTGTAGGTTAGATTCCTAACAGTTAACCTGTTGGGTAATAAAAATTGTTTATCAATTATTATTATTGTATCTATCTATCTATCTATCTTCATCCAACTATAAATTTTGATATATTTGTCTCACACCTCAAACTTAAAGAAAAAGAAAGTCTTGGGGAGTTCATGATGGCCTGTGAAGGAGCTATAAAGTCGTGATATGAATATTGCTAATTACTGAGCCCAGTTGGACGTTTTGTTGTAACTAGATATGGCTGGGAAGTAATTTGGGTTAGTTGTTCGGTTTTTTTAACCCACATTTCTTTTGATTTGAATATCTTAGGCAAATTTTTAGTCACAATTCAAAATATGTTCTGAGTATTCTCCCAATTTTTGTTGAAGACTTATGCAAATTAAGACATGCCAGCCCACTCAAGTATTTGGAGACCTGGGAACTAAAGCTAAAACTATCTGATCTTATATTAACGCTTCTTCCCGCTAAGAGTCATTCATTATAGTCATTTTCTGTTGCTACTTCTATAAGAGGACTAATGACTTATTACTCGATTTTTCAAAAAACATTTTTTTCTGATTATATGGTGACTATAGAAATAATTTTTAAAGAGTCAGACAATACAGAAAAAGTATAAACAAGAAATGAATACCACCTGTAATCCCATTCCCCTGAGAAGACCACAGTTGATGTGTTGTTGAATCTTATGCCAAACTTTCTTTAAGGTAGACGTGTATGTATTTGCATATATGTATATCATTTGCATATACATATATGCAAATATATGCCCATGATATAAATATATGCATCTATGTGAGCCTGAGATTAGAGTTGCATATGTGTGTGTGTGTGTTTAAATAAAAACAGGAACTATGTATTCTTCATTATTTCTCCATGGAGCTTTTTAACTCCTCACACCCTAACAATACTTGTTTCTGACCAGATCTGTTCTTATACTCATCCATTCAGTGAGTGATTTCCAGTCCAAATGTTCTCTTTAGTTTGATCCTGTGTCTTAGTCAGCATTCTCCAGAGAAACAGAACCAATAGGACATATGAAAAGAGATATACTGTAAGGCATTGACTCTTGTGAGGCTGAGAGGTCCTGTGGTCTTCCATCGGCAAGCTGGAATGCTGGGACAGCTGGGGGTGTGGTTCAGTCTGAGTGCAAAAGCCTGAGAACCAGGAGAACCAGTAGTGTAAGTTCCGGCCTGAGGGTAGGAGACTGATGTCCCACAGCCAACAGGCAGGCAGCCTTTCCTCTACCTTTTTGTTCTACTCAGGCCTTCAAGAGATTGTGTGCTGTCCGCCTACATTGGGAAGGCCACTCTGCTTTACTCAGGCTACTGATTAAACAGCTCACCTCACAGACACCCCCAGAAATAATGTTTAGTTGGGCACCTTGTGCCCCAGTCCAATTGGCACATAGAATTAGCTGTCATATCTTGTGAACTTGGGGATGATAGAGACCTCCTGGAATTTACAAACTGATGCCCATTCTATCCCCTTGTTCAAGTTTCTAAGGGACTGTGCCCTTGGAAAGGCCATTCAGGCCTTAGTGCAATTCTGGTGGCTTTGGACATTGAGCCCAGACCTGCATCTGCCATGAGGCCTGTTTAAGGTGTCTAACTGAGGTGTGGCCTCTGCGGGTTGAATGGGAATTTAGCTCCCTTTAGGGACATGGCAGCCCAGAGCAGATATTGCTGCCCTGACCTTGAAATTCCTTCATTGTCCTCAAAATTCACTGCCATTTGTTAAACTTCTCTCATCATTGAAAAAAAAATTGCTTTTTTATTATTTTTCAAATCCTCTTCTCATGGATATTCTTTGTCCACTGTGACTTGATATTATATGCCAGAAGGAATTAAAAAATAAAGAACAAGAATAAAGGGAAATGGTAACCACCGAGGTAAGGCCTGAGTTAATTAGCTTCATTGTGGGGCTCACTGCATAATGCACAGCAAAACAGCAAGTCGTGCACCTTAAATAGATACGGTTTTGACTTGTCAGTTGTACTGCAATGAAACTGAAAAAGTAAAGAACAGAAGAAGGAATCTCTGTAGCTTAGTTGTCAGGCTTAATTTGTCTGCAACACTTTGTTCTTGGCACTCAGGCATCTTTGGTAAGACAGGACAGACAGACTCGATAGCATCAGCCACATGCCACGGAGGAATACAGTCATAAAGCACCCCAACATGGGTTCCTCCATCTGTGGTCGGAGGAGTCCTCGCATCAGAAGTCCCCGGGGAGCATGTTAAAGCTGCAGATGTCTGGGCCTCACACCCAAATTGCTATATCAAAATCTCTGTCCATAGATGCCAGGAAACAGAATTTTTAACAACTCCCCCAGTCCCTTTTTCACTGCCTCCCCAAACACAATGATTCTGATGTGCATGAAACTAAAGTTTGAAGACCAATAAAGGGAAAGGTTGAATGGAAGAGACGCGACTCAATGCTTGCCCGGATATAGATAAGCAGAGAAGAGCTAAAAGGGAATCCAGGCAGGGGCTTCTGAGCAGATTCACGCAGGCAAATGTTTCAGTGCCTGCAGTCCATCCCCGCAGCCATGGAGTGGGCTGCACGCTCTTCTTTCCCCACCAAAATGCCCCTTCAGACGGGGAATTCTTTATTCATGGCAATGACAGTCATGTACGTTTAACTACAGGGACATGTTCTAAGAAATGCACACTTAGGCGATTCCGTCGTGGTGTGAACATCAGTGTCCTCACACGATCCTGGATGGTGCAGCCACTGCACACCCAAGCTCTGTGGTAGAGCCGATTGGGACCGCCACTGTAAATGCCATCAATTGTTGACAGCGACATTGTGAAGCGATCCCTGACTGCACTGGAATAAACTATGAGCTGCCTTTTGTGCTGCCACAAATAGATCAGTTTCACAGTAATCCTACTAGTCAGCTCTGGGGACGAGCATCTGTCTGCAGAATGAGTTGATATTTCCCTACATCCAAATAGGAAAATACAATTAGGAAGGGTCAGTATTATTTCTTTTTCTCTAACTTTCTTTTACATTATTGCCGCTCATAGCAGGCAGCCAAAGGGTATGTCTTAAAGGACCCATCTGCAGGTGAGAGGTGGGAAGAAGTCTGTGGCTCATTAAATCAGATATCAATCCTCTAATTCTTGTGCTTGCCACTCACCTGCTTAGTCCCATTTCTCACTCACTCTTTTACCTACCCACTTGCTCCCACCCTGAATTATCTCTACCTTTCCAGTGCTCTTTTGCCCTTTGAAAGTTTGTTTTTTTAGAGACGGTTTATGCTCACAGCAATACTGAGCAGGAGGAAGAGACTTCCTCCCTGTCCCTCATCCCCACATGCACAGCCTCCCCCATCAGCATCTCCCACCAGGGTGCTACATTTGCTGAAGTACCCACATTGATGCATTACTATCACCCCAAGTCCAGAGTTTACATTAGGGCTCACTGTTGGTAGGGTTCATCCTATGGGTTAGGGCAAATCTACAATGACATGAAAATGGGTTCTTGGACCCAATTCCAGTGTGAGAGTGTGTGGAGGCTCCCCCACACTAACACGCAGTTCTCACACACCAGCAGGGTGTCTGACAACCCGGGCACTGTCTACTCCCAGCAGCCTCTGGCTCCACTCAGTCTCCCAAGACCGCTCCCACATCAGATGCCGGGGCAGACTCAGGCTGTCATGGGGCTCCTGGCCAGCTGCAGGTCGGAGCACCCCACAGCCTCTCCCTGGGTTCTATCGATTTGCTATGATGGCTCAAAGAACTGAAGAAGCTCATTTACTCACTGCATAATGATTTACTACAAGGGGTTTCCAGGTGGAATTGACACACGGGGCAAGGTATGGGGAGAGGTTGTGGGGCTCCCAAGCCCTGTTCAGGCCCGCCACTCTCCCGGCACCTTCGCTCATTCTCCAGCCCCAAAGTTCTCTGGACCCCGTCCTTTCGGGGGGGGGTGTGTGTTCTGGAGGCTCCATTACTTACACGTGACTGATTGAATCATAGGTGATCAATTCAACCTCCCAGAAGTCAGGAGACTGAAGTTCCAACCTCTTATCACATGGTTGGGTCTCCACGCAAGCAGCCCCGATTCTTCCAAAAAGTCACCTCGTTCACATCAAAAAACCACCTTTATCCCCCTCGACGCTTAGGAAATTCCTAGAGTCTTTGAGCTGTGAGTCAAGAATGTGAATGAAGACCAAATATGTATGAGAAATATATTTTGATCATCTGAATGGCAAAATATTTAGTTCTCATAAATGAAAATATCACAGCATATATCCATCACTAGCATCATACAGAGTAGTTCCACTGCCCTAAAATCCTCTAAACTTCACATCTCTCCATTTTCGCCTTCTCCGTAGCCTCTATTCTCTTCCACCTACCCATTTCCTGTCTTACTAATTCATGTATTTCCTCCATTTGCGAACTGGAGGTAGAAAGACTGGAGGTGACAGGATTTTTGAAGTTAGTGGGTCCGTTGAGAACGGAATAATACTGCTTGTTTTGTGGAGCCAAGGACCTGGAGGTGAGAAATCAATCATTGCACTTGAATGTAAATAGGAGGCTCTAAGTGGCATCTAAGCCAAAAATGACATAAATGCAGTAATATGTTGCCTTTTTTTTCTCATAAGCCTTTACCAACCTTAACTCATTTTTATGCGCATCATTCTTATCTCAGAATTCCTGTAATATTTTGATGTTTTTGCTTTGACTTAAGGTTTTCTGAGGCCATTATAGTCTTCCTTTATCATTGGACAAATCTCTACTTTCATGCTTTGTTTATACCTTTAGCCTTTAAAGTAATTTCTCCATACTTATATGATGCTTTCCCTTGGGAAACAGAGTCAAAAATGAACTCACTCCAAGACCTTTCCAGGAAATGTATAAAATATATTTTAGTGGAAATCAAGAGCCTAGGATGGAGATACAAAAGACCTCCAGCTTTTTTCTTTGGTTTCTCACCATCTGTTTTATTCAGAATGTAGACAAAGGTTAATTGAGCAGAAGGGTACTTAGTGGCCCCTGGGAAGACAGAGCGGGCACGCAAAGGCAACGTCTGGATGCTGTCTATTTTAGTACGTTTCAGTGGATTTCATCTCGATCAAATTGTGCTTCTGTGAAGCTGGTTGGCCTGCCAAACTCCTTGCCTTCTCACTCACCACTGAGGGCTTCTGTTTGGGAACACATAGCCTCTGTCTGCTTCCCTTTTTACCCTTTTACAGTAGTTGCCCTGTGGCTTGAAAAATAAAGAACCAGTCTCAAAAGTTCATCAGTTGGTCTTTTGAGATTGAAGAAAGCAATAAATGTCCAAGTGAATTTTGGAACGAATCCCAAGCATCCACCCTGACGAACGTTTCTACTCATCAGACCGCAGCCAGGCGGTGTGATTTCATACATTACCTTTCAAATACTTTTGCATTATTTAATGAAGGACTCATTAATCACCTTGTCATTTAGGTTTTGTAAAGTCAGCATTCCCCCACCCTCAGGTCTTGCAACAATGTGAGTTTAACGCCCATTCCCATTTACCTTCTCAGGAACTCTCAAAGGCAGCAGGAAGTGTTCACCTGCCGACTTTGCCTTCGCTCCAGCTACCCCCAGCTATTGGTGCCTGCAGGGATGGGGCAACCGGGAGGGGGACGCCTCGCCCAGCAGATAGAGACCCTGGCGGTAGGGTCTGCCCCTTTCTTGCAAAATCGTAGTGATTTCTTTTACAGGCCGCCCAGCTGATAGCATTTTAAAGGGAGTTGCACTTATAAATCTGTTTCCATGGAGAGAAGGAGGTTAAATTATAGCAACCATGGAATTCAAGCTATGTTTTTTTAATTTTTAATTTTTTACAATTTTATTTATACATACAAGCTGGGGTACAGGCCAGAGGCGTGGGGTGGCGAGAGGGTTCACCAGAGACAGAGTGGGGAGCAGAACAGGCAGATCAGAAATACACTGCTGAGGGGAGCAGCGGGCGAGGCAGGAGAGGTCTGCCGCACCATGTGGGATTCTCCCTGGCGGGGCATCGAACTCACATCGTGCGCTGCCAACAGCTCCACAGTGCAGCGCTCAACCGCTGCGCCACCAGGGAGGCCCTATGTTGTTTGTTTTAAAACTTAATTTTATGGTGTAATAGTATCGGTGGTTCTTCCAATTAAAAAATTTCCCTTCAAGCAATGACTTTAAAAAATTTTGTTGCCCCCTCCCTTTTTTTTAACAGGTGCTACAATTTGTGTAATGTGACAGAGATAGCAGTGCTGGAGCAGAGGGTGAGGGTGTGAGATGGTTTGTTACCAAACATGGTCAGTTTAGAAAAAGGTGAACAAGCCATTCGTGACAACATGGATGGAACTGGAGGGATGATGCTGAGTGAGATAAGTCAGGAGAAAGATATTATCGGATGATCTCACTCAGACGTGGGGTGCAGAGAAACAAAGCAAAGGAACTGACAGAACTAAACTAATACAAAATGACTGCAGAATTGAGGCTATTGGGGAAGGGAGGGGATGAGGACAAAAGGGGGAGGGAGCCAATGACCTAGGGTGCAGGACCATGGGTGCTTTGGTGGTGGGTGTGGTGTGGTGACATACACCTGAGGAGGTGTGAATCTATACCCCTAAATCATATACAGTATTGTCAACCAACTTTACCTCAGTAATAAAAATTAAAATGTGAACAAAGGGAGATGACTGGATGACTTTGTTCCCTCTTGAATGTAAGTGGGAAGGCATGTCGACACGCTGTTCCCCCAGTACAAGTACTACGTAGATCAGCAAAGAGATGCAGCTTGTAAAGCAATCTGCGTAGGAGCTTCCCTCCTGATAGAATGTGATACTATTGGCTTTGGGTTACTTCTCTCTATTTCTGAGAATAAAGCAATGAATCCCAGTGCTGAGCCTGAGTGTGTGGCCACTTGAGAGGCAGCAATAAACAACCACCTAGCTGGGTAGAGAGCTCGTGGGTTTCTGCTGCCTCAGGTTTTGATTTTCTGTATCTGTCTGTCTCTCCAATTTGGGAGGTAGCATTTTTCCCTGTGTCCTCAATTTCCTGGTAGATGTAAGAAAAGTTAGGTTTTTGTTAATTTGTTCAGTTATGTGCTTGTTAGAATGGAGTAAGTACTTCCTCCTTAAATGCTGGATTGAAAGCTGGATGTTCTCTTTCTTCTGATAAAGGCATTTACAGCTATATATTTGCCTTTAAGCACTGCTTTTGCTGCATCCTATACTTAAATTGGTGGGACTGTCTCCCACCCAACCTAGCACCTACCTGTATAGCGTGTTACTACCTCTTCACAATGGCTCCTGAGATAGGTGAAATGTCACAATCTCAGATGAGGTGAGTGAAGGCTTATAACTGAAACAACCTGCCAGCTGGTAGCAGGGCCTGGAAAACCACCCTCCAGTGCAGTTCTTTCCCCAAAAAGTCTGCAGCTATTTGGGCTTCCTCTTGCTTTGTCCACACCACCTTCCAAAAGCACTTCATCATGCATTGTCTTGTGAGTATCTGTCTGCTGTAATGGTAGGCCGAGGGGCTTCTCCAGGCTTCACAGGGTTTTGTGATCCCCTGTTTAATGTCTCCCTTTACAAATAGAGCGGAAGCTTCCTGCAGGCAGCATGGCATTTGGCAGAGAGAAGACACTCGGTAACTTTTTGTTGAAGAACTAGGAGACTTGAGAGAGATATACTAACATGTCAGCTTCATTTCTAGGAGGTTGAAATGAAGGTTGTAACTGCCTCCAGAAAAGGCTGGGAGATGGGCCATGACCCTACAGCTGGGGAGGGAAGAGAAATTGATGACTTATAGATTGTCTTACCTACAGAATTTAAGTTGGATTATCATTAATAATCAATTCCTCACATTTCAGTTTTTTCCCTTTTGAATTTTTTATCATAGCACCTTTTACCTTTATTGAAAGACCAGTTTTAACCCTCTGAACAATTCAGTGTCCTCAGATTTTGTCCCCTCAAGATCTTATCCAAAACATAACTGAAACAAAAACCTTTTGCGATGTTTGATATCAGTTGTCATTAGCTAATCCTGACACTGAATCTGCATCTTCAAATAGTGCTCTCAATGTTCTCATCCATAAAATGGGAAAAAATGATCTTAAGTAACCTTGAGCTTTTCTGAGGATAAAATGATCTAAAGCAAACAAAAACATTTGAACAACAATGTGTAAATGCAAGGTCTCTCCAGTTATGGGTAACTGAAACGTTGTGTTGGTACATGATGCAATGTAGCCAGTTGTCTTGCAATTATTATTTTTTAAGGATTTATTTATTTATGCATACAAGAGCTGGGGTGCAGGCCAGAGGTATGGGGGTGTGTGTGAGAGAGTACTCACCAGAGACAGAGTGGGGAGCAGAACAGGCAGATCTACTGAAGTACACTGCTGAGGGGAGCAGCGGGCGAGGCAGGAGAGTTCTGCTGCACCCTGTGGGAAGCTCCCTGGCCGGGGATTGAACTCGTGCTGCAGTGACTGTGGATAGCCTCATAGGCTGAGACTCAACCCCTTGCGCCACCGGGGAGACCCTGTCTTGCAATTATTAGAGAAATTTGCTAGAATGAAACAAAGTACATTCAGATTTTGTGCTCCTTACTTAGATTGCTAGCCTGAGTCAGTAGGATTTTTTTTTCTTGTAATGTGGGTAAAAGATCTAAAGCTATATTTTACCTCGACCCTGACAATAATAATACCTTGACTTTTGTTTCTCTGTAGGTGTTACAGAACATCTTGGACACTGAGAAAGATTATGCTAAAGAACTACAGTCTCTTCTTGTTACTTACTTAAGACCTCTACAGTCCAACAACAAGTAAGATTTATTTTTTAAATCCCTTGCTAAATAAAGTGAGATAATGTTAGCATATGAAGTCATCACTCTTATGTCACTGAATAATTGATTTTGCCCTTTAGAAATTTCCACAGATCACAAGTTGCCAAGAATATGGTCAAGGCAATAGAATTGATGCAAGATGTTGCTTCTGGAGAGCTTGGCTTTCTTTTCCTTCAGGCTGTGGAAGGAATGAGCACATTTGCATTACTGTCTGTCACAATTTTTATCTTGTACATTTTGAAAGTGATAGAGCTAGTTTTACCTTACAGAAAAAGAACTTCCTGGTATTTTTATGCAGAAAGTACACAAACTGGAAATTCATATGCTCGCTCTGACCTTTGCTTGCCAGGGCAGAAACTCTTTCCCATGCACCGACAGTGGAAAGAGTGTGAATTCATGAATGTTTGTAAGAGCAATTCAAGTTGGGATTTTACTCAGGCAAGAGTGAATGAGAAAGAGATGTTAAAACATCTTTTTTAAATAAAATGTTCGAACCTTCTTCTGGTCTTAGAAGTCTGAAGTGATTGTCTGAGAGCTGAACGGAAAACTTAGTTTTCATAAGAAAATTATTGAACGTTCTTTTTTGTTTGTGTTTGTAGGCATGGCATATTCAACAAGTAAATGGTAGCTAACTGCATTCCTTTGTGTTTTTATTTTAATTGCTTAAACTTTACTAGAGAATACGCTCAATAAATCAGAGTATCTCACAGTCAGCCCACATAATGGATGACCAAAGCTTCCCCTTTTACCTCAGCAAGTTTACTTTTACTGAGTGCTTGCCTAAGCTATTGACTTCAGGCTTAAATAAATTTAAATATTTCACTCTTTTCTCCTTTTTCCAAGCCATGCTTGCCTACGCATAACATCTTGCTAAATTTCCCACTTGTTTATTTTCTCAGCACTATGGGAATGTTACCTCATTATGAAAGAATTTTGTATTCCTGTGGTTTATGAGTCTAAACATGGTCAACAACAAAGTGTCCTTTGTGATTATCATGCAAAAAATGAGGTGTTCTGTGAATCGTAGTTCTTAGACCTGAATGGAACCTCAATGAATCACTGGGTCCAGTACTCTGCAAGGGATGGCAACTGCACTGGATAAGAAAACCCACGTCCAGAGAGGCTCACTGCCGTGCCCACCACACAGCCAGTACATGGCCAGACTGACACATGGTGTCTCCTGCCACCAAGAGAAATGTTCCTTCCACTTCCTGTTGGTGACTGGCAGAGGAGGAGAGGGAAACTGAAGTGGCAACCTGGGGAGGGGAGGTGTTCAGATCTCAAAGGAAGGAATGACTGGTTACCAATCAAGGAACCATGAGAGGGAAGGCAAAGGAAAGAGCCAGAGCAGAAACTTGAGCACCTGAAACTTGTATCGTGTCATAGTACGAGCACCAGGGCAGAGCTCTGAGAGACCTGAGGGCGAGGCTCACTTTCCCACGAGCCAGCTCGCAACGCGCTCACAGTCAGTTTCCACTGCACTCCATCTTGCAGGCGCCAGTGACTTAAGCAGGCCACACAGTTTATTGTCTGACCCCAAAGGGCCAAATAAGCCGCCAGTCAGGTTCAGGTCAGCCCTTGAGTCAGGTTCTTGGGGCTATGAAAGAGGGACCCAGGGAAGCAGGCTGATGGTTTCACTTTTGACCCCCCCAAAGGGGTTTTCCACCTTGTGGCTCAGGAGGGCATTACGGCAGAGGAACCGGGGGCTTTTTATTCGCTGGGGTTACCGGCAGCACTTGTTTGGTCTCCCTTTGTCAGCAAAAATGACTCTCATGGAAACTCTCCCTTAGTAGTATTATATTAAGGAGAAAGAACCCGTGGCAGATAGTAGCCTTTTAAGGCAATCCTCAGAAAAGTTCTCTCCCGGAATGGTTAAGAGCATGGACTCTGGAGCTAGAATGTGTTGGTTCAAATTCAGACTTTGCCATTCACTGGCTTTGGGACTTGGGGTGATCTGCTTAACCTCTCTGTGCCTGGGTTTCCTGACGTGTGCAATGGAGGCAGCGCTAGTCCTACCGGGGGAGTTGTTCTGAGGGGAAATGAGTGTCTGTAAACACCCGCACAGGTGTGATACACAGGGTGGGCGCTGCTGCCCTTGTTATTGCCACCTACTGTCTGGCAGGGGAGAATGGGGGGGATGATTCTTACAACAGAGACCCTTGTTTGTTTGTCTTTATTTGACCCCAGTCCACCCCCAAAACAAGTTACCGCTATGTTCTTCCCTCCTCCTTCCTCTCATAAAGATTTCCTTTAGTTGACTCCTGAGCATTTTCATTTAGGAGAAACTAGACTTTGCTACTCCTCCCCGTTCAGTCTATGAACATCTGTCAAAGCTCTCAATTATTTTCCTATTTCCTTCAGAAGGGAGCACGCCCAAGTTTTTACCTGTTCCCAGCATTCATGGACTTCACCTATTTCGATGAGTAGATATTAAACACTTGCTATTCATTTACTCGTTGCTTTGAAAAATACCTAAATGCCCCTTAACACTTATTTGCTTTGGGCTCATTATTCTTACTGTAGAGAAGGGACACAAAGGAAAGAAGCTTTAGAAATTTGCTTGAGATCATGGAGGTGGTATAAGTCGCAGCAAAACTTCGACTCTAGGGGCTGCTTCCCTCGTCCGCTTTGCCAGTTGTTTGCCACAAATCAGCTCACCAGAGTGGGAATGACTAGACTTGTCTTCAGGTTCCGATCACTGAAGCTACATGCCTTTTTTTTCCAGCCTGAGTACCGTGGAGTTCACATCTTTGTTGGGAAACTTCGAGGAGGTATGCACGTTTCAACAGACACTCTGCCAAGCCTTGGAAGAATGTTCCAAGTGAGTGTTGCGTATCGCCACGAACACAGCCGACGGTGTTAGTTGCTTGCGTTTAGTTTTCTTAAGTGCTGTCTTAGATAGGGACCTATTTATATTTATGCATTGGTTACAGCTTGGAAATTTGTGCCAGTATGGAGTCACAGCACTCACCCATCAGGACCCCGCAGCTGGTAAATTCCTCATGACTTCATGTAAAAGTCATATTGGATTACTGCTGCTGGTCAGCAGAAGAGCCAAATAAGGTCTTACTTGACCATAGATCATACCTTTGACATCGATTTTCTTTTGTATATTAGAATTGCCTGGACAAGCTATTCAAATGGTTCATTTCGTTTCACAAGCTTGCTCTTCTCTTTTAGTCCATCCTGGTATGTTATTATATTAAAGTCAAAACTCATAAGAAGTGGGGAATGGAAAAGTGTACTTGGATGTGAACCACCACACATTTTTGTGGGCCAGCTTGATCACGGAGGTGCTCAACTTCATCCTGCAGGCCCTACATCTGTAGCAAGAGTCATTTTCCAAGCAGATCTTGGAGAAGTTAGCAATTTTCACTGTCCACAGGGTAACTGGGGCCTGTTTTTGAGCTTTCAGGGACCCAGATGGCTGGGTGGTAAGAGACCCACAGAGACCCCCTGAGGAGTTACTCCACATGCCGAGAGAGGGACCCAGATTATTGACATGCAAAGATGTTTACTAAGTGGCAATAGCAGATTACAAACTAGAGTCATAATCTTTGTTTTCCATTTTATAGAGAAACATCTAGAAGAAAGTTCAAGGAACATGCCAAAATTGTTATACTAGATGTCAGTGAATAGTGGGATTCTGAGTAATTTTTTTCTTTCACATGCTTTTCTGATTTTTCTATAAATGAGAGCAGGGGGCTTATAATTAAAAAAATCAATTTAAAGAATCTTTAGGCCACTCCACCACTAGGTTACCCAGACTATATGATATTCCCTTGTGATGTGTTAATTTTTAGGTTTGGTTAGTTTTCTCTGTACTTTGAACTTCACATAAATTAACCAAGAGTCTTTGTAGTCTGCACAGCTAAATTGAAATATTATAATTTAAATAAGAAACCTACCTACTCATTCCAAATACTTGGAAGCTATTGGAGCTGTTTGGTGGCTAGAGTTTGAGGCAGTGGTCAAGGACTTGTACTTCATGCACAAAATGGTTATAACACAGCTCCCCTTTGGCAAAAGGTTTGCATGTTGTCAGGTTTAATTAGAAGCATCTTCCTTTATATCTCTTCTTTTCTATTATACATTCTGTGTTTCATTTCTTTTGCCTACAGGTTTCCAGAAAACCAACACAAAGTAGGGGGTTGCCTACTTAACCTCATGCCTCATTTTAAGTCCATGTATCTGGCTTACTGTGCAAATCATCCTTCAGCTGTAAATGTACTCACCCAGCACAGGTAAATCTTGAACTGTTTTCCAGTAAGATCCTTTCCTAGGACCCCTCATTAGGAAATGCAAGGTCTTCCGTCGAATTGTTGATCATCCTCATTCCTCATGCCAGGAAATGATCGATTGTTACATGGATTGATTGTCCAGAGTATTAACTGAACATCTACTTTGTGAGAGGTCCTATAGGAGCTGGTGGGGATACAAAAGTGAACAAGGAAGCAAATGTCCCTCCCCGGTGGGGCACAGAATCTTGAGGGCACTCAGACAGGAAATTACATGCTGTAAACATGTTGTCTTACCAAAGGCTAATTAAAGGGAACCTGTAAGACTTTGCAACCTGGTATCACCTTAGTGTGGGTAGGGAAGGCCAGAGAAGGCTTTCCTGAAAGAAAGTTCTATTTAGATCCAATGCTGTAGCCTTCCCCTACCCCCGGGAGTGTTTTGTCTGAGCCCCTGACAAATGGCTACACTGTCTAGGTGCACCTTTTTTTCACTTTCCCTTTGTCTGGTAGAGGACGTCTCCACCAGTGCTGGGGTTGGGTTGAGGCAGTTATTAAGAGGGAAAGGTGGAAGGAAACTCACCCTGTGAACTGTGTGTTCAGATACTTTAAGCAAAGAGCTTGTGATAAAAATTTGCATGAATAGAAATTTCCAGATGCATGAAAAAACAGCAAAACAGTGTTTCCTTTAAGGATCCAGATCAATTCACATCTCTCCTACCTTTCCTCTCCCCCTGACTACCCACCCTTGGCATGTTTACTGGCACATTCATCAGAGCCAGAACACTGTATGACAGACCTGAAATGTGCTTTTAACTCTGAGGGGCATGTGCTAGAGATCCCGGTGGAGCCGTAGCAAGAACAACACATGGAGGTTCTCACGGCGAGCTGGAGACTAGATTCAGGGTAGGCACGGATTCTGGTGGCTGCTCGGCACTGACAAGAATATTCTCAATCTGGTCGACACTTAGCCTTCCAGGTCCACGACAGAACTGCTTGGCACCAATCCTCAGAAGTGGTGGAAATTTTGGTTTCTTTCTAGTTTGTTAGGTGATTTCTTGGCTTTAATAAGAACGTTGCGGAAAGAGGTTTCAAAGGTAGAATTCAGTAGATCTTACTTGAAGCTCAGTTTTATTCCCCTGTTCAAAGTTGTGAAGTCTGGTGGGACAGAGAGTAAGGAAGTTGGAGTCTAAAGAAAGAGGAGCTATGAATCTGGACTATTTGGACGAGTGGTGGCACTGCCTAGAGCTAGCGTTAGCGCATCATAACACTGGCAGTGTGCCAGGCACATGATGGACAAGCCTATGAGGGAGTTGCTATTATTACCACCTCTGCTTTACAGATAAGACATTGAAAGGTTAAGTCATCTGAATGCATAGCTATTAAGAGTTGAACCACGATTAGAATCCAGGTCTATCGGATTTGTCAATTTCTTTTCACTTAGATATGTATTTTATATGCAAAGAGAACCTAAATGCAAATGTAAAGAATGATAATCTAACTAACACCCATGTACCCACCACCCAGCTTAAGAGACTAATCATTGCCATATTCTTTTGTATATAACTGCTTTATTGAGATATAATTTGCATGCCATACAATTCACCCATTTAAAGCGTAGAGTGAAATTATTTTTAGTAAGAGGAGGGGTGAGAGTGGGCCTAAAAATTATTTTTAATATATTTAGAGTTGTGCAAGCTCACCACAATCAATTGGAGAACATTGTCATCACTCCCCCAATAAACCTGAACTCATCAACAGGTGCTTCCCGCCGGCAATCTAAGGCAAACCTAAAAATGCTTTACGTCACTATGGATTTGCCTGTTCTGGACGTTTCATTTAAGTGGAATCACAACACATGGTCTTTTGTGTCTGGTTTCTTTCACTAAACATAATGTTTTTGAGATTCATCCATGTTGTAGCATTTATCAGCACTTCATTTTCAAAATTTTTTTAGTGAAAAAAATTGTTTAAATTATATTACTTTTTATTGAGGGTAACGTTGGTTACAACACTGTATGATTTAGGGGTGTGGGTTCACACCTCTTCAGATGCGTGTCACCACACCACACCCACCACCAAAGTACTTCATTTTTTTAAAAAAGATTTATTTATGCATACAAGAGCTGGGGTGTAGGCCAGAGGTGTGTGGGGGCAGTGAGAGGATTCACCAGAGACAGATTGGGGAGCAAAACAGGCAGATGTACTGAAATACACTGCTGAGGGGAGCAGCAGGCGAGACAGGAGAGGTCTGCTGCACCATGTGGGAATCTCCCTGGGTGGGAATCGAACTGTGCTGCAGTGGCTGCGGATAGCCTGATAGCTCTGAGACTTTAACCCCTGCACCACCAGGGAGGCCCAAGTACTTCATTTTTAACTTGCCAAAAAAATATTCCATGACACATCTACCACATAGTGTTCTTCCACTTGCCTGTTTACGGACAGGGCTGCTATGAACATGTATGAGTCTGTGTGAACATAATATTTTCATTTCTCTTGGGTAATTGCTGGGTCATCTGGTAATTTTGTTTTACCTTTAGAGGAACAGTTGGATTGTTTTCCAAAGTGACTACACCAATTCCCGCCTGCAATGCATGAGGATTCTGTTTTCTCCCTATCCTTATCAACATTTGTTATTATCAGTCCTTTTTTTTAGCCCCTCCTAGTGGGTGTGAAATGATATCTCATTCTGATGTTGACCTAGATTTTTCTAATGATTAACAATGCTGAGTATATTTCATGTGCTCACTGGAAATTTGGACCTTTCATTCGGGGAAATAGCTATTCAGATTCCTTGTTTATTTTTAGATTGGGCTATTTGTCTTATTATTGAGAAATGACTCATAACAAAGTCGTCATTTTAAAGTATAAAGTCAGTGGTTAGTGTATTCATAAAATTGTGCATCCATCACCTCTATGTAGTTCCAGAACATTTTCATCATCCCCAAAAGAACCCCTGTAATCACTCTCCATTTCTCTTAAGGGCTAATACATTGAACATCTTTTTATGCCCTTGTTGGCTATTTTATTTACATTTTTTAAAGATTTATTTATTTATACATACAAGAACTGGGGTGTAGGCCAGAGGTGTGGGGGGTGAGAGGAGTATCAGAGACAGAATGGGGAGCAGAACAGGCAGAGTGACTGAAATACACTGCTGAGGGGAGCAGCGGGCAAGACAGGAGAGGTCTGCTGCGCCATGTGGGAATCTCCCTGGCCAGGGATCGAACATGTGCTGCAGTGGCTGCTGATAGTCTGATAGTGCTGAGAGTTAACCCCGTGCCAGCAGGGAGGCCCCCTGTTGGCTATTTGAATGTCTTGCTTGGAAATATGTCTATTTTGTCCTTTGTCTGTTTTCAGTTGTGTTGATCATTTGGTCATTGTTGCGTTGCAACACGTCTTTACGTGTTTTTCTTATATCCTCTTATCAGATGTATAACTTTTTAGAAAAGGCTCCCATTTTATAGGATAACTTTTTACTTTCCTGATGGTGTCTTTGAAGCACAGTTTCACTTTTAAATTTGATGATGTCCAGTATATCTATTATTTTTTCTGTTGCTTGTCCTTTTGGTGATGTAGCCAAAAGCCTACTGCCTGAGCTAGGCCATGAAAATTTGTACTTAGCTAAGGATTTTATAATGCTAGCTCTGACATTTAGTTCTTTAATCCTTTTTTGAGTCAATTTTTGCATGTGGTGTGAAAATCCACATTCTGTTGCATGTGGCTTTTCAATTGTGCAGCGCTATTTGTTGATTTATATTTTTATAAATTTGTAACATTGTGGTTTATGTTCCTGACTTGGATCCATCTTGGTAAATGTTCCATATGAGCATGAGAAGAATTTATATTTAGCTGTTGTTGAATGAAGTATTCTATAAATATCAGTTAGAGCTACTGCATTAATAGTGCTGTTCGGTTCAACTATATTCTTACTGATTTTTGAACTGTTGGATCTGATGATTCTTGATAGAGCAATACTGAAGTATCTAACCATAACGGTGAATTTATCATTTCTCTGTTCAGTTTTACCAGCTTTTGCCTTGTGTTTTGATGTTCTGTTAGGTGCATTCTTAGTAAGGATTGTCTTGTCGGCACGTTGACCCTTTGTCTCTATGTAATGCTTCCTCTTTGTTCCTGATAATTTTTCTTGTTCTGATGCCAGCTTTTTCTGAAGTTACTATAGCTAGTCCCCTTATATTTTTTAAAAATTAGTTTTTGCTGAGGTAACATTGGTTTACAACACTGTCTGGTCTCCAGAATGACATTTTCTCGCCTCACCCACCACCAAATATCCACTATCAACCAACACACCCTTTTGAGCCAGCTATCTTTTGATGCTATTGATGTATCTATTTACAGCTTATTTATTTTTTTAATTTTTATTTATTTTTGTGTAGAAGAACTGGGGTGTAGGCCAGAGGTGCGAGAGTGAGAGGATTCACCAGAGATAGAGTGGGGAGCAGAATAGGCGGATCCATTGTAACCCACTGCTGAGGGGAGCAGCGGACGAGATGGTAGCCTGTTTCTTTTAATCTGTGTCTTGTAGACAATAAACACTTGAGTCTTGTTTTTATACCCACTCTGACAGTTGATGTCTTTTAATTGGCATATTTAGACCATTCGAATTTAAAGTGATTATTGATGTAGTTGGCTTAATATCTACCATGTCTGTAACTTTTTTCTACTCACTGCACTTTTTGTTTCTTTACTACCCCCTTTTACTGCTGTCTCTGGTTATAGTTACACATTTACATGACTTTATTTTCTCTTATTTCATAGTGTATTATAATTCCTCTGAAAAAATTTAGTGGCTTCCCTAGAGTTTATAAATCCCCTACTATTATTCTGTTGCTCTCCATTGCTCCCTTCAGTTTTGTCAATGTTTGCAATATCAATTCCCTTGAAGAGTAAGCCTTTGTATGGAGAAATATTCTGGGAGCATTTTATAATAGTTATTTTTCCCTCCCCATCTTGAAACACAAGGGAATTTTTCTCTGATCTTCATTATGAGAATGTGTTTGGGTTCCTGGATACAAAACCCACAAAAGTTTTGGGGTCCCCAAACTAGGTCCCTGGGAAGTTTTAACTGTCAAGGTGTTCCACACTCAGACTCTTGTAATTCATCAAACTTACCATGAAGTGGGCCTCCCTGGTGGCGCAGCGGTTGAGCGCTGCGCTGTGGAGCTGTTGGCAGCTCGCGATGCGAGTTCGACGCCCAGCCGGGGAGAATCCCACATGGTGCGGCAGACCTCTCCTGCCTCGCCCGCTGCTCCCCTCAGCAGTGTATTTCTGATCTGCCTGTTCTGCTCCCCACTCTGTCTCTGGTGAACCCTCTCGCCGCCCCACGCCTCTGGCCTATACCCCAGCTTGTATAAAAAAAAAAAACAAAAAACAACTTACCATGAAGTGTTCCTGCTGTGACTGGCCCCAGCGACTTCTGACCTCTGCTCTGATTTGCTCTCTTTGTCTAGACACATGTGTCTAGATTTTTCTAGATTTTAAGGTGGTCGTTTTGTCAGTGATCTCAATTCTCAGAGGATCTAGAAAAACCATTGGTATCCGGCTTGTTAGTGTTTTTTCTTGTTGTGAGGATAGTGATGATTACTTCCAAGCGCTTTGCATGTCAGAGTTGAAACCAGAATTCCTTTAATGATTTTTTGAATTAATTTTTAGCATTTGTTCTGAGGCTTTCCATATATGTCTTAGCTTATTTGAATCTACTTGATATTCACACTAACAAAATTCTAGTGAGCTATAAAAATGTTACTCCTGGTATAGCTCTATTTCCACTTCCCTTTTTGTGTTACAGTTACACACATTACAAGTATATGTTAAAACCCAATCGTACATCATCATAATTATTTTTTATATTCATTAATGAAACTGAAAGAAGAAATGAGAACAAGGATATATTTATAGCATTTGTTATAGTAACGTGCTAGCTTACCGTTTGTTTATCTCTGTTTCTTCTGGTGGAAGAGTTACTATCTGGTATCATATCCTCATTCTAAGAGAGTGTTCTTCCCACCCGTTCCAGTGTGCTGATGTAAACTATATTTCTATATGTTATAGGCTCAACAACACAAAGATAAAATATTACTTTATACAATTATTTTTCTGTTAAGAGAAGGAAAAATATGTATTAATCTGTTTGTCATCATTACATGATTATGTGTGATGTTTTAATATGTAAATATGAATTTACATCTGGTTTTACTTCATTTTATCCAATAACTTTAGTGTTCTGGCAAGGTAAGTCTTTAGCAAAGAATTCTCTCAGTTTTTGTTTCTCTGGGAATGTTTTCACTCCACCTTCATTTTTGAAAAAACTTTGAAGGAATATAGAATTCTTGATAGTCAATTTTGTTTCTCTCATTACTTTGAGTGTTATCTTGTTCCTTTCTGACCTCGAATTCTGTTGAGAAATTAGCTGTTTATCTTATTCACATTCCCTAGCTCATGGTGAGTTGTTTTTTCTCTTCCTCTTTTCAAGATTTTTGTCTTTCAGCAACTCTATAATTTTTCTGTGTGTGGATCTCTGCATGATCCTGTTTAAAGTTCATTGAACTTCTTGAATGTGTAGATTAATGTTTTCCTTGAGTTTGGGAAGCTTTCTTTCATTATTTCTTCAAATTTTTTTTTCTGCTCCATTCCCTTTCTCCTCCCCTTTTGGTACGTTCATCACCCTATGTCCTTGTACTTAAAAATGTCCCATATTTCCCTTAGGTTCTGTTCATTTTTCTTTATTCTTTTTCTTCCTTGTTTTTTTTGCATAATTTTTTTTATCAATCTCTCTTTTAATTCACTGATTCTTTCTTCTACCAGTTCAGATCTACTGTTGAGCACCTGTAGTGAAAATTGAAATTTCAGTTATATATTTTTTAATTCCAGAATTTTCTTTTGGTTCTTTTAAAAATAACTTTTTATCTCTTTAATGGTATTTCCTATTGGATGAAACATGGTCATTGCAGCTTCCTTTATTTCTTTAAGCATGATTTCCTTTGTTCTTGCAACACGTCTGCAATAACTACTTTGAAGTCTTCGTTAAATCTAGCATTTATTTTTATGTTGGCTCTTTCTTCTCCTTGTTATATGGGTCACACATTCTTGCTTATTTGTGTGTCACACAATCTTTTGTTAAAAACAAGACACTATATGCAAGTTTAGATTTAAGAACTCTGGATACTGACTCTTTTCCCCCTTCCTCTGGAGTTTGATTTTATTGTTTGCTTATTTGTTTAATAACCTGATTAGATTATTTTAGTGGGCTAACTTCCCTCTCAGTATGCAAACTCTGAGATCACTCCACAGCCTCGGTCTTGCATGCAGTCCCCCTGAAATGACAGTGATTTAGTGGGGCGCTCTCTGGCTCTTGCTCCCTGATCTCGCTGTAAGCTATCTGGCCCCATTTGGTGTCACGCTCAGTTGTTAGGCTCCAGTGATTTCCGTCTGATTGCTTTAATATTTTAGACAGTTTCCTGGGGCATAAGTTGATCCACCATCTGATCCAACTTAGTTCAGGTAGAGCTAGTTTTCGAGACCATTCTTTGAAGTTTGTTCTGACCCTTCTTAGCACCTCTTAGCTCTTCCCCCAGTTCTCTCTACTGATCTAGTTGACCTATGAGCTGGCTTGTTACTCTTAATTGAGAAGAACTACGAGCATCCACTTATTTGCTTACCACCAAAATCTTCATTGTTGTGCAAGATTCTTTAGGCTTGAATTTCCCCACACTCTTTTTCAAATAAATTCAGTCCTGTTTGGGAAAAGCTTCAGAGCTCTCTATTCCTTTAGCCTGCCTCGTCTAGGCAAAATCTTCAAGCCACTACTGAGGGCTCTGTGTAGGGCAATACCCTTTGGTCTCCTGCGTTTGACATTCCCAGCACAGAACCTCTGCCCTACAAGTGAGCTGGGTTGAGGGTGATTGGGTCCCATTATTTTTACTCTGCCACTCCTGGGGTAGAATCTCTTCCCTATGTGTGGAAGCTGAGTAGAGAAGGAGCCTTCAATTTCTCAGTCACTCTCACCAGGTATTGAGCTTCTTCAACTCAGAGTTGAAGCTGATGAGATGTGCTAATGTGATGCTGTGTCCTTTGACTGGATGCTGAGTGAGAGGGAGTCCTCTCTTTGTGGACACAATTGCTTGCACTGGCACTTCTGTTAAGATAAACTAGGAGGAGAGGGCCTCCCTGGTGGCGCAATGGGTTAAGTGCAGCACTATGAAGCTATCAGCAGTCACTGGGACGCGAGTTCAATCCCTGGCCACAGGGAGCTTCCCACATGGCGCAGCAGACCTCTCCTGCCTCGCCCGCTACTCCCCTCAAAAGTGTATTTTAGTTGATCTGCCTGTTCTGCTCCCCACTCTGTCTCTGGGGAATCCTCCCCCTCGACCTCTGGCCTGCACCCCAGCTTGTATGCATAAATAAATAAGTCTTTAAAAAAAAAGATAAACTAGGAGGGAGGAAGAGACGAAGAGCAGGTCGTGGCTCAATTGCCATGAATGCTCCCTCTTCTGAGTTTTATAATATTTTCTTCCATAAGTGTTTTTCATTTATCATCTGCCATTAGGACAATTTCTAAACACTATAAATGGTGGTTTTTATAGTTTCCACCAGCTATGCTTATTTCATGGGGGGATGGGTCATTGGAGCATCTCATGCTGCCACCCTGAAAGTGAAACTCCCCACTATTTCCTTATAAGCCCCTTTGTGCCGCCCCTTACTCTCAGTGTGAACTTTTTACCACCTCGACACTGTCTCAGTTTACAGTTCTGCCACTTTGAAGCTGTGTTACCTAAGGGAGTTCATTCAATTTCTAAGCTTAGTCTCTTACCTTGGCTTGTAAAAAAGCAAAAAATAACTCCTTTGCAAGGTTGGTATGAAGAGTAAATGAAATAATGAACATAAAGTACTCCACATATAGCACAAAATACTTGTTGCCACTCCCCATTTCTATGTTTTTCATCTTCTCCAGCTACTAGTTGTTTTCTAGAAGGAAAAAAGTATAAGCACACAGAGAACAAAGATAACGCATACACAGATACCCACCATTTAGCTTAAGAAACAAATTATAGCTGCAATTAGAGTCCTAACTAAATTGCACTCTCCAATATTTCCTTACCCTTCCTCCCTCACAAGAAGTAAAACAGTCTTGAATTTGTTTTTATAATTTCTAGGAGTGTTTTAATACTTTACCACTTATTTTTAATATACATAAAAAAACGGTTCAGAGATATTTTTTCCTGTGATGGACATATAAACACCCTGTATGTATAAAGGAAAATTTCTTAATACCAATAAAAAGAGATCTCCTTCATGTTAACTTACTATTTACATGAGTACATATTCTCCTTTTGATCTGAGAATAGCACTTTTAGATAAATACCAGAAAGATAGCATGTACCTGAAACGGCAGACTTTTGCCGTATTTAGATAATTTTCTGTTATAATAGCATTCTTAACTTTGTGGATAATTATTATACGGTGGTTTGCTTGATTTTTCTTATTATGTTTTTGAGACTTTTATTATATCCTTTGAAATGATGGAGGGCTCACTGGAGTCCCATAGAACTGAATTTTTATCTTCATGGTTTGTTTAGACATAAGGATTGAAAATGAAATAGTGTTTTTCCTCATATTCACTTCTAATATAGTCTCAGCTATTTTACTTGAATTTTGTGGTAATTTAGGCTGACACACTAGAAACAAAGCATACTTGAGTGACATTCACAGAAAATTCTTATTAAGATCTTGTTTTAGATGAAGTTTTCGAATGAAATGGGGACATTGGTCGATTTCTGTGCTTTCCCTGCTGAAGCTACCTGTGTGGAAGCTGGAAGACGACTTCCGGCTTGAGCAGGCCAGTCAGGTGCACTTCTCCCTTTCTGACTGCAGGTGGCGCCACTAAACCATAAATGCTCCTGACAATGGCCAATGAGAAGGCCTGCAGCCTTAACAGGGCGAGTTTGGATGGAGGCACCTTGTTAAAAATGGAGTAATATATTATCTGAATTTGGAGACAGTAGCAGACCCCCATCTCAGTGTGTCCCCCATATTTACATATATTTGAATGACTGTCCCAGTCTTTTGCTATCCCCTGAGTGAAGTCTTTTGGGATTTCCCCTCTCTCTCCCCTTCCGCCTTGCCACAGCAGCTCTGGTTTCTTACTTCTTCTTGATCCTCTCCCTTACAAAAATACCCGTAAATACCCAAATATTCCCCCGTGCTTTGGTGTGGCATCCATCCTTTCACAAGGGAGAGGAGCCAGAGTGAAGAGAGGCAGGGAGAGGAGGCAGTGGCTCCTGGACAGGCCTGGCCCTTACTGCCCTCCTTCACAGTGACTACTACAAACAGCGAGATTCTTTCACTCTTGCTAGTTGTAGTCATTGTGAACCATTGCTGTCAGCGATACACGGAGACTCTGAGAAAAACCCAAAGAGCTTTGGGACATGGAGCACAGGAAAAATTCTGAGAGCAGAGCTGTTCTGTCTCTGTCTTTGAGGAACCAGGCAAGGGAACAAGTCAGACTGATCACAACAAAAAGTGGAAGGGGGCCCCCTCCCTGGTGGCACAAGGGGTTAAGTCTCAGCACTATGAAACTATCTGCAGCCACTGTGGCACCAGTTCGATCCCCAGCCAGGGAGCTTCCCACATGGCGCAGCAGACCTCTCCTGCCTCTCCCGCCGATCCCCTCAGCAGTGTACTTCAGTCACTCTGCCTGTTCTGCTCCCCACTCTGTCTCTGGTGAACCCTCTCGCCCTCTGTGCCTCTAGCCTATACCACAGCTCTTGTGTGCATAAATAAGTTAATCTTTCTTTTTTAAGTGGAAGGGACAAAAAAGAAGCAGACAGCCTGTCATCTGAGACTGCATAAATGCAAACGGATAAGGCAGGTCTTCCCAACCCAGTTCGAGAGGCCTCCCATATGCTCAAGCCTCACCTCCTTTTGGCCCCCACAGTGATGCCCCTGGAAGGCAGGGAGGAAGGGAAGTGGGAGGGGAAATGGCTGCTCCTTTTCCAGAACTACTCTAGATAGAGTTACCTACCCACAAAGTGGAACTTGATGCAAAGATGCCATCAAGGCCGCCATGTGCTCTGTGGTGGCCTCCTAGTGTATGGTGTCTCCATGGCTGTCTGGCCAAGCCCGGCATCCTATCCACTGTGCATCCTACAAGATAAATGCATGTGGCCCTGTGACCTCTCATACATTGAAAACGGTGCTGATTGTGTCACATCACCTATGCAGAATATGTTAAGCTCGAAAAGCAAGTCTTAACCCACCGACAATTCAAATAGGTTGCATAAAGCTTAAAACTGTTTTAAACACCAGTTGTTCTTCGGTGTGAAGACACATATTTGCCTATTATATTTGTGAATCATGATTTTAATTTGTGCATTAAATTTATTTGGCTAAGTAAATGCATCTTTTAGAATCTATTTATCACCATGAGCACTGATTGTCTAAGACAATTTTGTTCTTTTGTTGCATTAGTAAAATGTTGTTTTCTTCCCTAGAGCCAGGTTTTTTGTTCTAAGATAATGATTGCATGTTAGATTGAAAATTTAAAAAATTCTTTTGTATTCAACGAACCTAGGAGTTAGAGCACTGTGTGGAAAGTAATAGGGTGCACACTAGCATTGGCTTTTAATTGTTGCAACTCCTGTATCAATTAGTGCGCAATCTTCCAATGCCAGCAGTTATCCTGTGATGGAAAGAAAAAATAAGACTCGTTTACCAAATTGAAAAGAAATTAGGAAGGCTATTTTCTCTAAATTATATTTCTACTCAAATGCACTCTCCAAATTTGAGTTATTTTCCAAGCATAGTTTATAGGTGATGAATTTTTAAACCTCTCTGTACACTCCATGCTCTTGATTGGAAATTAAACATCAATTGAATTTCCATTTGGCTGGAAATCACAGCTTAGTAATTTTTAAAGATGTGATTTTCTCAAGTGTTTGCCTTGGAATAATAATAATAACCCTAAAAAATGCATCTGTTGACTACTTTTAAGTTTACAAAATACTTTTGAGTACAGCGGCCATGTGGGTCACGGAAAGCCCCGAGATTCTGATTTCAGACTTGGGTCTAAACCCAGCCTAGCCATTGACTTGCTATTGCTTGTCTTTCCTGAGTCTCAGCTTTCTCATCTAAAAAATGAAGACAGCACCTGTGTTGAAATGTTGTGCATCTTAAACATGAAGGAAGGATGCAAAGATCTTAGCGTGAAACAGTAACCACTTTCAGGACAAGAGGGTTTTATATCTGTCTTCCGGACGAGTCTGCCAAAGCTTCAGCAGAGAGCCAGGATTTTATGACTCCAAACCCAGGGCACTTTCTTCTTCTCCCCTACTTCTGGAGCAAGAATGCGAAAGTGGCTAAAATAGATGTTTTAGATCTCACCAATCTCATGAGATCTAGCTTTCTTGAAGGCAGTGATTTCCGCCTGCCTTATCCCCTCTGATATACTTGTGATATTCAAGGCTGCTGGAACCGAAGCCAAAAGTCCACCCTCTTTTGGCCTGCTCCCAAAAGCCCAAGGAGAAAGAGACTGTCTTAATCTGGATGACCCGCCCGCTACCCCACCCCGAACCCCTCGGGGCATTTGATTACTGCTAGCAAGTTTCTTGAGACACATTTCACAACTTCTTGCAACAACACCACCTTATGAACTACTTCTTAAGATGTGTTCTAGGGAGAATAAGTAGGTCACTTTGGATAATAGAGGGTTCCTTTCAGAAAGCAATGAGAAAGATTGGTGGGGCCAGTGGGAATCCAAGAAGTTGAGACTTAGTAGGCATCAGAGGTTCTTACGTAGCAGCGCGAGGGGGTTGAAGTGGCAGCTGCAGAAAAGGGGGTTCAGAAGGGATAAGGCCTGGGAACCAGGGGGCTACTTGGATGACTGATGGGATGAAATGAAGACCTGGACAAAGGCGGTGCTGGTGGGTATGGCAAGGCATAAGCAGAGGTGGGAAGACCTGTGACTGACTGGAGAAGCAAGGTGGTCAGGGGTCAAGTGATAGTCAGAAGTTTCAAAATATACTGTCACAGGCAGAGGGTTTCCCTCTTCAGTTATAGTTTATGTAAAAAGATATGAAAATGATCTTGTAGCCCCACGACCCAATATCCCGTTGGTAGAAAGAATGCAGAAGGTGCAAAAGGGCAGGGAAGGCACCAGTTTGAGTTAGGCACATGCAGGCCACAGTTCATAGCAGACTAATACAATCATTTTTGTTTTTTTCCAACCAAGTTGTTGCCATATGGAATTGCTTGGGTGCTGGGTGGCCCTGGTTTAAGATCCTGGGCTAAGATCCTGGTGACTTTGTGGTCAGTCATACAAAAATGCTGCTATCTGAATTTAGAACTTGATTCTGGAACATTGTGAGTTGGTGCCGTGGTGACAGGGAGCGCTCGGTCAGCGACCACCCTAGTATCTAACCAGCCCTGACTATGGCAGGTCACCCCGACAGACTGTTCCTTTGCAGGCCTGGTAGGAAAGGGATTGGTTTTTGTTCACTGCTGTATCTTCACTCACTTAGTACCTACTCAATAAACAGCGAATGAGCAAGTGAAGCCTCTGACTCACCGCCGCAGCTGCAGTGCTAGGCGCTGAGTGGGGAGAAACCAACAAAGGGTTACTGAAGTGAGTGCAAGTGAATCAGACAGCATCTGGACTACCGAAACACATATTTACTTTTTATTTTATGTGATTGTTTTTAATTAATTTTTTAATTGAGGTCACACTGGTTTCGAACAGTGGATCTGACTCAGAAGTGTGGGTTCACACCTCGATGGCGGTGGGCACCCCACACCCTCCACCAAGGCCCCAGGGTCCTCTACCACCGTCCATGGCCCCTCCCCACTTTACTCCTCACCCTTCCCTCCCCCGCATCTGATAGCCTCGATTCTACAATCCAGCCTTCCAGCGGTTGCTGAAATACATTTTAATTTTATTGTGTAAAATCATATCCAGCTAGTCATTTTGCTATGGAAGGTTTAACAGTAATAAAACGATCTGCGTTCTTTGGCTAGTGATGATCTGGAACAGTTTATGGAGAGTCAGGGCGCAGCCAGCCCGGGCATCCTCATTTTAACAACAAGCCTCAGCAAACCATTCATGCGCCTGGAAAAGTACGTGACCCTCTTACAGGAGCTGGAGCGACACATGGAGGTAAGGAAGGCGGCTTTCCAGCCCGTGCCAAGTACGTACACGCCTGCGCGCCGCCTCTGAGCTAGCTTTGCAGGGAATTCAGGAAAAGCCTTGGTCTCGAAATTTCCTTTCTCCAGTCTTCCTTCTTCCCAGGCTTCTAGTTTTCCTCTTTATGTAGCAAAATAAGAAAGGGACATTTTTATGTTTCCCATTGAAGATTTTTTAAATCTCTTACTCATTTTTATTTATTTTTCCCACCTGTATTGAGCCGTGGTTGGCAAATGAAAGCCATATACATTTAGGTTACACCATGTGATTGTTTTTAGGTGTGCAATGTGATGGTGTAACATATGCACACACTGTGAAATGATGTTAACGCGGCCATCACCTCGAGAACACTTAAGATCTACTCAAGTAGCAACTGTCAAGTATACAATATAGTGTTATTAACTCTAGTCACCTTACATCCTGGGTCTTTCTCAGAATTGGAAATCCAGGTGTTAGTGCTAAGTGTTCACGATCCTTCTCCCTCCCCACTCTGGGCCCCTAGCCTCTGTCCTTCTGCAGGTCTGTGCTGACTTGCTGACTTGGGTTTTTGGGTTTTCTTCTGCCCTCTCATCTGTAGCTGGTGGTTCAATTAAAATCAGCTGGACATGTCTGTTCTGGCATAGTAACAAACTTTACTGTGGGAGATAAACAAAGCAAAACAATATCCAAAGGGCACTTTTACTGTGGACAGGAATATGTATCTCTAGAACACTGTGGTCATTCAGCTTTGGGATTCTGGATCCCAGCGGCAGATTCTGGTATTTCCTTAAAGATTAATAAATGATTCCCCCATTAGTCTGCCTCTATGCCTCCACACCTCTGCATCAAAGCCGCCTTGCATTTTTGTTCATAAACTCCCCTTTCATAGCTGAAGCACAGCTATCATCTTTTCTAAATGTTAAGAGTTGTAACCAGGCCTGATAATTGCATATTTTTTCATCAAGAGCCCAAATCCTGCTATTAAAAACCAATCAATAGTGAGAGTTTCCTGATGTGCTCTTGCACCATCCAGCATAGGGGATGGAGGTGTGGGTGGGAGCGAAGGGCCCACGGGGGGCAGGCGGAGGGGGGCTGCATTTACCCTACTTGCTCTTCCTGTGTCTGGGGAAAGGTTTTGAGGTTTTAAAGGGTTTGATTATCTTTAAAGAAAAAGGTTGCACGCTGCTGGTCTTGTCAGCGTTCTAAAGGATTGAAAGTATGTATGCTGAGCAAAACCACATTCTCAGGTTTTGTGACCTGCCAGAAACCTGGAGGCAATGGGGGGGGGGGCTGATGGGGGAGGCCTACCCGAATGAAATTCCAGGGGGGCTCAGGAAGGTGTTGACCTCTGGGTGCCTTTCCAAAAGCTAAACTAGTTCACTAAACTGTTTGAGGTTTGCCCTCCCTTGCTTATTACAGAAGTCCAGAAATTAGTGGCGTCAGTTTCTGTTTCTGCTTAGTACTGAAGTATGAATATGCACTTAATTTGGGGAGAAAAATCCCCAACACCCCTACTGCCTGAGTCTTCTTTCTTGGCTTTCCTTGTATGGGAGCCCGTTTGCATGCCTGCCGCCATCAGATAATGTACCCCACTATACTAGCTCACCGCTGGGTGACACATTTACCTATCTTTCTGACCTTGGTAGCATGGCTACTGGCTAACAGTAGAGTAGAACTTGAACTTCTCCTTACCAGCTGACTTTGGTAAGGAGCAATTTAAATATCAAAGGATACCCCCTTTCTCCTCTCAAACAATGCTGTTCCTGGGTTGGGTCAGACCCCCTCATCTGTGCAGCTCAGTGTTTTAGCACCCAGGGCTGGGGGAGCAGCAGATTTTGTCTTCAGCTGAATTCCAAACATCAGATATACAGGTAGCCCCAAGGTTAGGCACGTGTGTACACCCCTCACGCCCCAAGGGCAGGCATATATCTGCCCTCAAGAATTTCCCCTTTCCTTCATAAACTGTTACAGAGATGTGACTCCTCCAAGCCTTTTCTGCACCATCCATTTCGCAGGGCCGTAGGTTGCAGGGCATTGCAGGACCTGGCGGAGGGACCACAGGCTGTGCAACCTGGGGTGTTTTCCCACCTGCCATGTTGTGGCTGCCCCCCCAAAATGGAGGCACGTTAGCAAATTAGATTGGGTTGATTTTTCTCTAACCACCATCCCCTGTCCACAATTTGCTACCTTGTGTCATTTACTAACAGCTAGTCATCTCAACAGACCCGAATAATAATTACATTATCTAAAGCGCAAAGGAAAATGGTAGCTCTAGCCTCAATATCCACACCTCGTGTGTGGTGCTCAAATATCTGATGTGTTAACAGATGCTGTAAATTCTTAATCCCCCAATGACTGGAGGTGCTGAGATTCCAAATGGGCAAATGCTGCTTTATTTTCCAATCTTCACATTAGCATACAGTAAACTGACTTTTTTCTTTTGGTATATAGTTCTATGAATTTTAATACGTGAATAGATTTTGTTACTAGCACTGAAGAGTTGCTTTATGCTCTACTCCAAATTCCCTTTTTCTATCTCTTTGCCACCACACCCTCCTCCCACCCTTAACCCTTGGCAATCACTGATCCATTCTCATTTAATATTGTTTTCAAATGTATTCCCTTAATAGGACACGCACCCAGATCATCAGGATATTCTGAAAGCAATCGTAGCATTCAAAACTCTCATGGTAGGTGAGACTCTAAAATTATAACTCTCCATTTCGTATGCTTCGTTCCTGAAAAAAGTGATTGTGCGTAACATTTCTTTCCTTATGCAAAGGTCTTCAGAGTGGAAACAAGAAGCTTTAGTGACGGTATCGCAGTGATTGTTTCATTTAATTTTGTCTTCCAAAAATCATGCTTGCCTATGAAAGCTTGCCAGGCCGAAGGGTATAAAGCACTCACATTTGAAGTCTCTGCCACATTAAGCACTGCTGTGTAGGTGGGGGGTTTCCTCTTGTCTCTTTGTCTTTACCCCCAGGTTGCTTATCTTATGTCTGTGCAGCTTGTCGTTCACTGATTGGCATCAATACTGGCCTCATCATCACCTCCTGATGCCAAAGGTGTGAGTTTATTCTTTGCAAGTGAAAAATAAATCCTTCATCAAATCTGAAAGGAAAACAGCCTGCTACAGTTGTTCTGCATAGATGGCTATCAAAACACCTCTAGTCTTGATTCTTGACCATGATGATGAATGGGTCTTCTTGAACCCACTGATATAAAACCATTTGTTGCCATTTTAGGAGGAAAGAAAATGTGATTTGGGGTGATGAATTAAATTCCATTTCATTTGAGACATTTCTGTTGCCTTCCCGGTGATTGGGATCCACGTTTAGTTATTGATTCTTGCTGCAAGATTGAGATGCAATATTTACCATCACCCCGTTGTTGAAATCAGTTAAATCACAAGTTGAAGACCAGCTTAAGGTATTAGGTTAAAATGGCTGCTTTCATGGTCAAAAAACGGGTGAATCTTGGTAGCTTGACATGGCTCAGTGTAATAGAACAGCGCACGGACACCGTGGTGTTTATTATCATCTCTGTCCATTTTATTTTCCCCAGGTAAATGGAATCTAAATTGCCTCCTTTAAAGCCCTTGTTTCTTTCTAATCATTCTACATGCTGTAAAACTTGTTTTGAGATGTACATATATTTATTCTCACTGTAAGTACTTCTAAATGTGTGCAATGAATTTATTTCTTCAGCTTTCCATTTTGCTGAATAAAGGGGCAGCAGAGATTTTATAGAAGACACCCCCCAAAACTATAGCATTAATTTGGAAACAGTAACATAACTAAACATATGCTTATTTTCATTCTTAATTTGGAGTGCATAGCATTAAATTACTGTAAGATAACCTCACACTTTCTGAAGCAGTGATTGTATCTACCTATCTAGCTGTCAGTCAGTCAGTCAGTCTGTCTGTCCGTACTCATATCCCATATATTGTTTCTTGATTTGTATTTCAGTTTGTATTCTTGGAATTCAGCTGTATCTGCTTTTCCTAATCCATTTAGGAATAACTATTAATTTCATATTTTTTCATCGCAGTCTGCTACTAGTCCTTAAACAAAACACAGGGCCATGCATATGTTTCATTAGGCATTATGTGCACATGTTAATTCATTTCACTGTGGCATAGGAATTTAATCTTTTCCGTTTGTATAATTCCTGGAGACATTTTCTGTGGTTTTTTTTTTAATTGAGATATTGCTTAATTGGAAACTGAACATATGTTAGAAAAACAAATTGCCTTGTAAGTAACGTGTTCTTTATGCTGAGCACCACAGTAGAAAGGAGCTAGAGCCAGCCCCTCCCAGCAGACCTGAACCTCCCATTCTCCCCCTGCCCTCTTTGGTGTGATTCTGCTGCTAGTCCCCCCATACTCTTCAGAGAGGGAGGAATGAGCCCCTTCTGCTATTTTATCTTGATATTTTGGCAAAACGAAAAGTAGCTCTTCTTCATCAAACTCTTGGAGGCGTAAGGCTAGAGATTTAGGGTAGTAAGTCTGGCCGTCTGTCAGGAATGATCTGGTGATAGGGTTCATGCTAAGGGATAAGGACTCAGTAGGAATCTGAGAGTCAAAAGCCACACATTACTTGGTGTTATTTTAGATCTGTTTCATAAGAATCCTCATTCCATTCTCTTCTGCTTTGGTTCTATAGGGGCAGTGCCAAGATCTAAGAAAGAGAAAGCAGCTGGAACTGCAGATACTTTCAGAACCTATTCAGGCATGGGAAGGGGAGGATATTAAAACCCTGGGAAATGTGATTTTTATGTCACAAGTAATGGTGCAGTACGGCGCATGCGAGGTAAGGTGTTTTCAATCTCTGCGCCTTTTCTTCCATCCTTGCTCTTTTACTTTATTTGCTCTCATTTTGGCGCAAGCCAGATAAGTGCAGTCTCAATAGCAGAGCCCCTGGAAGCTCAGAGAGGGAGAGAGCCAAAAGACTTCATGACGAGGGGTTATGAAGAAACAAGGGGAGGTTTCATGAGGTACAGTTCATTCTCATGTCAGGAGAGGACAGGAGCGTGTGCATCAGGACAGCGAGTAAACCCATCTGTCAGGAGAGGAGAAAGCATGTCGGTGGCATGCCTGAGCTCAACTGAGTCAGACTTAGGTTATGAAGGACTTTGAGCGTCAGGCAAGAGCAGGGCAGACTGACACAGCCGACGCTAGGAAGCAGAGTCCGTGTGGCAGAGAGACAGCGCAGGTGGGGCTTACCGTGTTTAATCTGACATGGTGTATGTCAGGTAAACTGCAGGGGGTGAAGCGGTTAAGAAACAGAAAGGCCAAGTGATTGGAAAGTGATCCAATGCCCTGACGAAGGTAGCTACGGGAAGAACAAAACTGAAGGGGCACATCTGAGAAAGAGAAAAGTCTGTAGAAAGTGTGTGAACTTGTGTCGAAAGTCAGAAGAAGTCTATAGGACGTGGTGACCCATGGCCCAGGGGAGAGGATGATGGCACTTCAGAGCCACTGAATGTCAAGTGACCGTGGGCCTCCAGCAGAGGTGTCTTGTAATCGGCTGTTAGCAACAGCACAGAAACGTGGGTGGCGGTCAGTTGGAGGCAGGGATTTAGAGGTCCCTGACAGATGTGCATTCCTAGCAAGGAAATACCCAGAGAGAAGCACAGAGGGCTGAAGACGAATTATGTCTTTTAGGAAGAGGGCGGGGAGGGGAAGGAGGTTGATCACCCTGGGGCGCTCTATCAGATGCTCCCTCTCCCCAAACAACTTCCCGTCCTCCCTGACAGGTCTCTGTCAGAGATTCATTACTTTGGGTTATTCTCATTTAAAGTGCTGGTACCCTGGGGAAGGTTAATGCAGCAAGCCTAACTATTAGTCTTTCACAACTTTGGAATCAACCTTTTGGGTAAAGAGGAGGAATCGGTGCCACTGAAAGACAAAGAGGAAGAAAGGAGAATCAGGGGGTGGGGGTGACCTGGTAATTCCAGGAGCAACACTGGAAAGTGTTCAGCTTGCTGAATGTGGCAGAAGGTTCAGAGGTCAAGGCATGGAGAGCAACAGGAAGGCTCTGGATTGTGCTGGAAAGCAGTCGTTGATAGCTCTGAGAGAGCTGTGGGGGGAGGTGCGGTTAGCGGGAGGATCGATGGAGAGAAAATGAAGACAAGAAGTCATCTGGCGATCAAGTGTCAAGAAACAGGGCATCGTGTAGCGGGAGCCACAGGGGCAAGCACAGGCCTAGCAGGACAGGGTAGGTTAAAGGTCAAATAGAAAAAGCTCATTCCACAGGAGAGGCTGCCGGAAGGAGAGATAAGATGTCTAAAGAAAACCGAGCACAAGAAAGAGGCAAGCGAGTGCACAGCACCTGCTAGAAGAGCAGTCTCCAAAACTTGCTCTTCTCATGAGGGCAGAGAGGAGAGGGGCGTCTGCAAACCACAGCTAAGCTGCTAGACGCGGCAGCACCTGTCCTGGCTTGCACCTCCGAATTGGATATGTGTTTGAGGGAGTCAGAAGCCCTCATGTACAATTTCCTTCAGTGCCATTTTAAAAAGCATTTACTTCCTTGCTTTGCATGCTTATAATAATTCTCTTGTTCTCACTGATTAAAAGTCATTTTATGAATAAGAATTTAACATACATGTGAGCACATAATACATTTCTTATCACCCAAAAACCCCTTCACTTTGCCACTTTTCAAAGTAAAATCATTTTCATTTTCTGAACCTAAAGACTAATTTTGTGTTGTGGCTGCAGCCTGGGAATTGATTGGGGCACGCAGGCCCATATTGTTAACTACTTGGCAAACAATATGGTTGTTTGTATTTAGCTTTATGTGCTGGAAGGAGAGAGATCAACTGTGGGCTGATGGGCATTTCAAAGTAAAATTCTACTATTTTATACTTTCAAGTTGCATATCTTTACAAAAAAACTGTTTATATTACAAAAACTTATTCCAGAAATTCTTAGTGAACAAAATATCCATTTTCTATTCTCCACTGAATATTTTTCATTCCACTTCAGGAAAAAGAGGAGCGGTACCTTATGTTATTTTCAAGTGTCTTGATAATGTTATCTGCAAGTCCTCGGATGAGTGGCTTTATCTATCAGGTTAGTAGATTTCATATAAAACAAATAGCAGGACCCATAATGAAAAAAGGTTTCCATCCAGATGCTATATCTCCACTCTGGCATTAAAAGCTCCAGCCAGAAAAGACAGAATGTTCTGATCCTTCATTGTAATTAAATAGCTTATCAGAACAGATATTCCTTATATCAAAGACCTTTGTATTACTATAATGCAATGTATTCCTTTGTATTGCTAAATTACCTGATTGTCCATTGACCTGGTTATGAGCTAGGTTTTGAATGTATAAATAGAAATCTAAGTCTGCAGCTAGATAAATGAGCAGCAGTATTTTACAAGCCCACAGCAAATCTCTATTGCTGAAAAAATACAGAACTGGGTCTTGCTGCCATGGTTGTGTTATTACAGTCGCATCACATGATTCGGGTTTCTTAGATGCAAGTCATTAAACTCCTTAGGAAATGAAACTTCTTTGGGCTGCTCCCAAAATACAGAGTACTGTACATTCCTGTTGTCTGTTGTATCTTGGTCTGGCAATGACTAGTTTTCATAAAATTTGAGTCTACCTTGCTCCCCGATTCTCATGAAAATGTGTCAGAAAATAAACTGCTTGTAAATCCTGACCTGATGGTTTTAGGGCTTTAGCTAAACACAATCCACATTTCCCTCTTGCTTTCTTGTCTGATTAAAATTTAGAGTAAGGAAACAGATTCTGTGTTGACAGACCAGAGAAATATATCTAGCCATAATTTAGCAGTGATTCCTGAGAGGGTCAGGAAAATGAATGGAAATAAGCATAGACTTGTATAACCACAGAATTAATGGGAATCTTCCTTTCTGATAGGGAAAGATGCCAATAGCAGGAATGGCAGTGACTAGATTAGATGAAATTGAGGGGAATGACTGCACATTTGAAATCACAGGTAGGTCATTTTCTCTTTTTCATGCGGCTACTTCAAATCCTTTTTGGAATGAAGTGGGCTTTAAATAAATAAATGCTATTATTTTTTCTGTTATACAGTCTAGGCACAAGTTTTACATGGCATAGAGAAGTATGTTCCATTTCCTGGGGTAATTAGGGTACAGTGGGGATAGAACAGAGAAGTCTCCTGGTCATTCAAAAGCCTCCGCTTTGCCATTAGTTTCAATCTTCTCTTGCATAAGAGCTACTTGTTAGAGCTAATAACAAAATGGACTGATGTAAATGCAATTTTCTCTTCCTTCTGTCATCTATTTCCTGGTGGCAGAGGAGCCAAAGATGTGGACTTTTATCTGCAATTTTATCATCAGCCTATGAATTAGCAAGATTTGGTTGTATTTCTGAAAAGTGCTGAAACGCCACAAAGCTTTCTTCACAAATTGAGCCAAATGCCAGGCCTCGATAATGCTCCCTGGCCTTCTGCCAGGCCTGTGTGATTCACATGTAATGGTTGCCTTTTTGTGCTGATATGGCCCAAAGGCCAACACTGGGATCATGGCCCAGGCCGTTCCTCCTTGGTTCTCAGTGGGGAGCCCAAGATGTGGTGTTGGCCCAACTGAGATTAGAGCCAGTCTTAGCTGGATCTTTTTTAAAAAGATTTATTTATTTATGCATACAGGCTGGGGTGTAGGCCAGAGTGTGGGGGAGCGGTGAGAGGATTCACCAGAGACAGAGTGGGGAGCAGAACAGGCAGATTGACTGAAATGCACTGCTGAGGGGAGCAGCGGGCAAGGCAGGAGAGGTCTGCTGCGCCCTGTGGGAAGCTCTCTGGCCAGGGGTAGAACTCATGCTGCAGTGGCTCTGGATAGCTTCATAGTGCTGAGACTTAACCCCTTGTGCCACCAGGGAGGCCCACTTCATAGTTGGATCTTGTTTCAACTTTGGTATTGGGTAAAGCAGTACAGTGTTCTCATTTTATTAATTTATTTTTGTTTAACTCTATAGGAAATTTAACAGCATTTAAGAGATAGGTTTAAGTGTTAAAAATTAACATTATGGGGCCTCCCTGGTGGCGTAGCCGTTAAGTGCTGTTCTGCGGAGCTGTCAGCAGCAGCGATGTGAGTTCGACGCCCAGCCGGGGAGAATCCCACATGGTGCGGCAGACCTCTCCTGCCTCGCCTGCTGCTCCCCTCAGCAGTGTATTTCTGATCTGCCTGTTCTGCTCCCCACTCTGTCTCTGGTGAACCCTCTCGTTCCCCCATGCCTCTGGCCTGTACCCCAGCTTGTATGCATAAATAAATGCATAAAAAAACCTCAGAACTTATTTTTAAAAAAACTAAAAAAATAAAAAATAAAAATTAACATTATATGCCTTATAAATAAACAAATCATAAACATATACAACCATATTTAATAAGCTTATAGATGTATTTGTGTATATATAATTTTTATCTTAACAACATATTAAACTTAATTTTTGAAATAAAAGTATATGTCATAATCTATCCAGAAAATGAAAATAAAAATAAATAATCCAAATGAAGCAAATGTAAGAATTTTATTTTAGACTAGGTGGACTTTGTGCTTAAATTTTTGGATCATGAAATTTTTTTGTAAATTTGTTTAGAGTGGAATTTTATCTATCTATCTATCTATTTATTATTTTACATATATTTTACATCATTCTCCCTTCTTGTACAATGCATGCTTTCTCCTTTCAGGTGTTGTCCCCATAAAATCCCCACCACCAAATCACCGGTGCACCATCGCCATAGTCCCTTGTGCTTTTCCCTCCCCTGTTTTGATCCCTCGCCCTCGCCCTCCCCAGCTGAATGTCTCTGGTTAATAGTTGCCTGTTAATTTTGTTTTTTAATTTAGTGTTGTTATTTTTTTCCCTGATCCCTTATTTGGTTCCCCTACATTCCTCCTATAAGTGAGACTATCTGATATTTTTCTTTTTCTTTCTGGCTTATTTCTAGAGTGAAATTTTATACTACTGCTAAGTTTCCAAAAGCAGTAGAAATCAAGTTTTATACATCAGACGTGAATGTTTACTTATTTACCCTATTATCCCAGCTTATCTGTTCCAGATGTTTCAATAAGGTTATCTTGTAGATACGAGGTCTTGAAAAGATGCCTAAGTTCTAGTTGCATGAAATATGCTTGTGAATGAAACAAGTTCAAGGTTCACCTTGCCTTTTGTTTTCAAATGCTCATAATTGGTGATGCAGGGAACTTAATAGAGAGAATTGTAGTCCATTGCAACAACAACCAGGACTTCCAAGAATGGCTGGAGCAGCTGTATAGACTTATCAGAGGACCTACCTCCTGCAGCTCATTATCCAAAACGTCATCGTCATCTTGCAGCGCCCATTCCGTAAGTAGTCCACATGCTCTGGCCGGATATCGCGGAGTCTCTTTCACATCCTGCCTGCTGAGGACTCACGAGAGGCAGTGAGCATGCCCTTGGACTCTGGGTAGTTTATATTTGTAGACTTTGAAGTACAGTTAAACCTCACTAATTCTGATTTCTTTTTGTAGAGGGGGGCCCATCCAAATTAATCAAGGGTTTTCTCTAGAAACGCGTGCAGTTTTGTTTGACAGTATTTAGGTACTCCAACTAACTGCTAGCAAAGTGTTTCTAACTAGCAGTCTTGCTAAGATGTTTTAATGCTAAACAAGATGCATTTTAATTAGCAACTGTTATTCTCCTATTAATAATTTTCTAAGTCATAAGAAATAGTTTGCCTTCATAAGTCCTTAAACATCTTCATGTAATCTCATTTACACTCACATTCGTTCAGTAACCTTCAGGGGTAAACTTCGAGCATTGCCTTCTTCCACCTTATCACAAATTTAGAATTCATGGAATTTGAATTGCTGAGATTTTACTGTACTTGAGTGAGATCGAAGATCTGCCATGTTGGCTATTGACGCTGACCTGTGACGCCCCGTTTCCAGTTTTGAGTGCTGTGTTGTGGTGGGAAGAACATAGGCTTCAGCATCCGATCTGGGTTTGAATCTTGACTTTGCCAAATCACTTCACTTTCTGAGCCTAGGTGTTAGCTTGTTCTGATAAAATAAGCTGTTTAAGCTCCACCACATGACTGAACTCATTAAATATCGAGCTTCGCCCCACCTTCCTCCCTTAGGGGGAAATCCCCATGTGAATGAAATTCTGGAAGAGAGAGGGAGGACAGGATTTTGGGGTCCTGAGCCAATTTTGTGCTGTTCCTTTGAGACCCCGTAGTCTTGACTGGAAAGCACCAGTTCTCCCACTGGAAAGCTTCAGTTTCCCATCTTTCCCTCGGCTGCTCCCTTGAAGGTTGCGCTCTCTCGCTGTGTGTGGCACGAGGTTGGGTTCAGATGGCAAATTGCCAACATCTCATCAGACATTTTCCCAGTCTTTTAGCTCTACTGGACAGCCCCGAGGACCCTTGGAGCCTCCTCAAATTATAAAACCGTGGAGTTTAAGTTGTCTGCGACCTGCGCCTCCACTTAGACCATCCGCAGCGCTAGGTTATAAAGAGGTAATTTTGCTACGTATGGTATAAAATGCTTCTGACGAGCTAATTTTGTAGCTATGACACATAGTTCTGTGGGAATGTGGTAGAATTTGTGATAGGTCATACATGTCAGTCAATCTTGCATTGCTCCACTCGGGAATTTTTTATTCCTTAATTACCCACTTCCCCCTGCTCCATCTACGAATATTTACTGTGGATCCACTGGGTTCCTGTGCACTGCCTGAGTTTTCCCGGTTTCCTCCTGAAGTGTGCTGGTTGACCTTGACAGTGATAGGCTAATTCTATACGTTGGTAAGGGTGTGTATACATCACTTGCCAAGATTAAACATGGACCACTTTATTAAAGTTCAATTCTCAACCAAGCAGACCTAGTTCTGCATGTTGGAACATTTTCATCTATTACATGAAATCAGACAGTTCTTGTAAGACCAAGCCGGAAATCCAAACTATGACAGCTGACCTATTTGCTGCAGTTGGCAAAGGTTTGAAAGAATAGAATGAAAGGAATGCCTTTTCAAAAGAGGCTTGTAAACCTTAGAGCACTTTCGATATTTAGGTAAGGTGGGGATTTCAAGGTTTTTTTGTTTCCTCTCGAAGTTGCAGGCAGGAAACGTGACTGGCTCCGTCACTGCGGGGTGTGCTACCTTTCCCATTCCAACAGCAGTGGATTTTTTCCCTACCCTGTTAATCATCGTTTCAGCTTTCAGAAAAGCAGCTCAGTGATGAGTAACTATTCTTTAACTAGGTCTCACTGAATGAAGCGCTAAGTTTGTGACAGGGAGGGGACCCAGCTTATAATGATGGCGCAAATGGAGCGTGTATTTCTATATGAAACGTGTGTTTTGCTGAGCGACACCGACCTAGCTCAGTTCTGAGTCTTGATTTAAAACACCGTACTACTGTTTCCATAAATTGGTGCCTCCAACTCTTAGTGCAGTGAAAATAGAACAACATTTGGACACTGGGGGATCTTTTGATTGCTTCAACCCAGCATGATAGGAACAATAATTCTTGAGCTGAATCTTTATTATGTACCTCTGTTCAGAAACAGGCCTGGATCCTGTCGCACTGATTTGTTTGGGAAATTGACCGATGATAGCCACAATCATCCCATTTTCTTCTTTGATTACCTAAAACCGGGAGTGCCACTTCATAATTATCTAGGTCCCCTTTTTAATGGTGGATATTTTGTTATTGTCAGTTACTAAATTCAAATGAAGGTGAGCTTTGAAGGGTAAAGGCAACTTAATCCTGCACAGAACTAATCCATTAAAACTAAGGCATGATCACTTTGTTTCTGCTGGGAGAGGAGAATCATTAATCTATTCTTACTATGTAGTACGGATTTCAGTGATTTTCAGCATTGTGATGCAGCACAGAGCTGTATTCCTTGGGCTTTTGCATGATGGTGTTGCATCTGAAACTAATGTGGGGGACATGTGATATTCTCTCTGTGTAATTTGTGATAACACTAACATTTCAAATGTTGTTTTAGAATTATTGATAAATGGATTTGGTCATTATAACCATCGACCTCTCACGCTCATCTTCTCTTTCTTTACATATTCACTTTAGAGGATGTCTTATATCTTAAAGGTAAGGGTAGAACAATATCTTTGGCTTACAGTGACATCATAATGCTGTGCTGTAACCTTTGATGAATGAAGCTTTCCTTTATGCTTGTTTTGTCCTTTGTTATAATTGGTGGCTAAAATGTGAAGAGGCAATTCTGACATGTAAGTACTTTCTTCAAAAAGCAGGCTTTTGTGGAAATATCTGTGAAAATGTCATCTCATAATGCCTTAAAAATGCCTGTTTTTTTAAATGTTATTTTCCCTGTTATTTTTGTTTCATGTCTCTCTGCTTTTAAGTCTAAGTAGATCACAGTGGCTAAATGGAAGAGATTGAAATCTTTGTTTCATATATTTTTAAGGGACCAATTTTTACCCATGCATCAAGTAGAAACCTTGCTAGGGAGGCTGGGTCTAAGAGGACCATGAAGACTTTTGCTAAGATTCTAATCTTTTTACTTGGATGAGTGCTTTGTTAAAGATCTGCTGCTTATTCCTATGGCAAAATGCAAACTCAGTCATTTACACATCTTATCTACTAATTTAAAATATGACTTTATGTAAGTATTTTAAGCTTGGCTGTTGGGTAAATTAGTCCTATCTCAAAGTTACATATATCAAGAGAAATCCTTCATTTGGCCCTTCTCTCTGACTACAGGGAAATTAGTCTTTCTGCCTTAATTTTCCCATCTGACAAATGAAAATTAATATTCTTCTTGGTGGAACTGTTGCTAAGGAAAAGTTAAGTCATTTTGAAGCCCTTTGAAAAGTGTCATACATGCCACTGGTGGCTACAATTGTCATCTAATTCCCTCATCACTGTCTGTGGGCAGTACAAATCAAGTTAGGAATAGTGCTGCTTCTCAGGGATTGATGCCCAGCCCTTCCTCTGCAGATGGCACCCCAAAGGCACTTGGCCTCCCAAATGAATCTGCCACATTGCCAGTGAGCACAGTCCATTCTCATTCCCATCTCTGTGACAATTGAGAGGATAATATCATTGCCTCTGTTTTATTTAACCTTTTAGAGTTCATTGGAGCCATTTTTATTGTGCATAAAATTAAATTTTATGCACTCCTGATTGAGACTACTGAAATAAAAGAGAGGTGTTCTAGTTCATTTCATTTGCTCTTTTTGTTTTTTTTTTCTTTTGGAGGGGGGAGAATTTTAATTCATAAAGTAACCACTATCCTTACAGGAGTCTAGTAAAAGCCCCAAAACGATGAAGAAGTTTCTTCACAAAAGAAAGACTGAAAGAAAGCCATCAGAGGAGGAGTATGTGATTCGGAAAAGTACGTGTTTTGCATTTTCTAAAAGTTGGTTATGGATGAACTAACACAAAGCAGATGATTAGAGCAATTTGTTCTTGGTCTCATGTGTAATATAGAGAAAAATGCACGGGATGGTTTGATCGCTGCTGAGATTTTGAATAAGATATCACCTGTGCATCTGCGTAGCCAGACACCAGCTGTAGGACTTTTGTCTTGAATATTTGGACTCACTGGGTTTTGAACTGCTAAAGGGACCCGTTTGCTCTGGGTACATTATTCCCCTGCTTAGTTTCTGATGCCTGAGATCTTTTCTTCTACAGAGATAGACTGAATAGACCGTGCTCCTTCTGGAAGTCCAAAGCTCAGGAAGTTCTCAGTTAGCCAAGGCATGGGCCAGCTGACATGCAGAAACGGGGCTTGATTTCAAGCCGGACTGCAAAGTTAGTTCTTTGGGACACACACCAAGGAGTATGTGATGTCTGAAAAGAGGGTGCCAGAGCTGTATCAGCTGACAGTGTAGTCTGGATAAATCTTTCCTTGACTCTACCTTCCGCCCTCCCCACCCCCAACCTGGGCATCTGCGTCAGCACGTTAGCTCTGTCATCCAGTCATTTCCAAAGTGAGTTGGAGGGAGGAGGGAGCATCAGTGACTATGCAGGCTGGTTGGAAAAATGGGCGGAGTTCATGGGGGAAAGCTTCCTAGAGAAGGTGAGCCTTGATCTTGCAGGAGAGGAAGGATGTGGTGTCAGCCAGTGCTGTCACTGTGGCCTCTGAGAGATGCCTGCTAGGAGTCCCCAGTTTTAGAACTCTGGGTGGGCTTGAGGAGCGGACGCCCTCAGTGCTGAGTGCACCAGTGCTGACCCAGAGACCCTGGAGGACACTGTTTTTCCTGCTGCTTCACGAGAGCTGGGCGGCCATGTCTCTGCCTTGCAAAACAGCCCCGGGCAGAAAAGCCAGTCCCCACATCATGTCGAGGGTCTAGGGGCACATCTTTGCATGAAGTCATGACTGATTAAATTTGATAGGTACCGCTGCTCTGGAAGAGGATGCCCAGATTCTCAAAGTGATCGAAGCCTATTGTACCAGTGCAAATTTTCAACAAGGCCATGGCTCAAGTAGGTTCCCCCAAAGCATTCTCTAACCCGAGCAGTCTGCCTCCCACCCCCTCCCTCCCTCCTCCCTACCTCCCTCTCTTCCTCCCTCCCTCCCTTCCTTCTTTCCTTCCTTCCTTGGTCTCTCTCCTTTCTTTCTCCCCCCCACCCCCTTCACTGCTTGCTGCCTCTTAGAAAAAGAGAAAAGCAGCCCAATGGGTTGCACGGCGTGAAAAGAAAGCTGCTTGCTGCAGAGGACAAAACTGCATCTTTCAGTTAAGATGGTTTCAGCTACCAAGTCGTTTGTTTACCCAGAGAGAAAAAGAGATGCAAGAGTAAAAAAGTTGGAGGTGATAGAAATGAAAAAAAAATTAAGTCATTCGCCTTTGAAGTACACAAATACCTTCAGCCACACTAGTTAGGAATTAAAGAAGCCAGAGAGTTCCTGTGTCTGTGAACTGATGCTAATCTCTTCTATAGGCAGCTGCGGAAAGGAAGTCTCAATACTATCTCTGATCAGCTGCATATTTAAGCGAGCAGTGCTTCACCCAACCTGGTTGCAAAGTTGCTCTGAAAATCTGGAAAGTTGCTGCTAAGCAGGGGCTCTTGGAATGGAGACCACTTTTCAGGGTGTTGTTCGGGCCGGGTATTTCCCACACAGCTTTCAGCCTTTCAAATGGAAGTGAGGTCACGCTTTCTGATGCATCCTGGGCTTTTGCAAAAGTGAGGTCACCCCGGCAGGCATGTCCTTTGTCTTCCACGGTTATGGACACTCAGGGTGCCTTCCTGAGGCTTTCGCACCTGCCTGAGAAACGCGTGCTCCCTGGTGCTCGCTCTGGAGGCTGCGGCCCACCTCTGCGTGTGCAAGCAGAGGGTTTAGGTGGCAACCAGGTCATTGTCCTTCAAAGTCACATGTCTCTGAGGCCCATGAAGAAAATGTTTGATGTGAAAGCAGATACATTTGACCATGAAGAGGAGCTGCCCCCATGTCTTCTGCTTCACAGATAAAACCAGGCCGAGGCTTTGGGCCTCCCCAGCCCTGATAGCAAATGGCAAGGAGCCAGGGAAAGAAAGGGAGAGCAGGATTTTTTGGTTTTTCTCTTGTTTTCATTGAAGTAACATTGATTGAAAACCAAGAAAGAGAGAGGGAGAGGGAGACTTGAAAGAAATGCCCCCCCCCACAAAATTTGTCCTCCCACCACCTCTCCTCACATCAAAAGTCAAAAGATCTGCTCAGAGGTGCAAGTGGGAATTTGTGCCTTCTGGACCTTTCCAGAAGAAACAGCCATGTTTCCATCCCTTCTCCCTAGCCCACCTTTTCCATATGGAAAGTATACAACGCAGTGCTCTGCACACAGCAAGACTTTTAGCATCTAGCGACCCACCTCCCTCTCTCCTCCAGCCAGGACTATTCTGGAGAAGTGACCGCTGTCGTTTCTTGCTGTGTTCAAGCAACCAATCAGTCAGTCAGTCTGCTCCCCATATATTAAGCATCCACGGTTGCTAGGCCCTGTGAGTGCCAGAAGCACACCTCACCTCAGGGAAGGAGAGATGGTCAAGTGAAGACAGTGAGTGTAGGAATGTGAAGGAACTTGACTTTAAAAAGAGGAAACCAGCGGCTCAGGGAGACTTGAAAATGAAGGACTTGAGCTCTGAGGAAAGATCCAGAAGCCAGTGGCGGGAGGCTAGAGGCACAGGAGAGCTGTTTGGTCGGGTCCCGTGTGTCTGTTGTGTCACTTCACCCATCCCAGAGCCTGGACAGAGACAGTGTGGGCAGAGGGTGGGCAGGACACTTGCCTCTTTGCAGTGGGCGTGACCACCCACCAACCAACACGCCACCTGTAACCAGAATGTCCCAGCTGCCCCCGCCTCACCCCACAGGACTGGAAAGAGGACGAGTGAGAGTGAGTGGTGTTTCTCAGGCCCTCGAAGCGCGTGTGTGTCTAAGAGAGCAGTGCAGCTCTCGAAGTGATTTGTACTAAAATCACGTGACACATCAGCTTGGGGGGTGGAGTGCCAGCCCGGAGACGGTGCGCAGGACACGACGTTACTGGCCGGCTCTGCTCTGCAGGAGGCAAAACAGGAAAGGATGGGGTCTTGGTTCAGGCTGGGCAACACTACCACCCTTGACATGGTTCCTCTGATAAAAAGTCCCCTCCTCCAAGATGGATTCACTGTTTTTGGCCATTTGGTCCTTGTCAGGAAGCTCTTGTCAGCAAATGTTGGGTAACAGTCCCCCAGGGGCTAGGCCGTAAGTAACATGCTGTCAACCAAGACCCTCTGGTAACAATAGCAGAAAGGAGCTGACGCCGCAAAGTCTCCCCTCTCCTCCATTTTGCAATCTGTATTCACAGGTGCTCGCAAAGATTCAGTTCCACAAGTCTTACTCCCTGAGGAAGAGAAACTCATCATCGAAGAAACCAGAAGCAATGGCCAGACCATCATTGAAGAAAAGTGAGTAAAGTGGGCTAATGCCTTCCCGGCTTTCTCTGGGGGCTGGACTGAAGGTTCTCGCAGGGCAGTGGGGTTCATCGGAAGCTTGCACTGAACACCATCCCTCCTTGTGGTCTGGGGATGTGACCTTCTTTGCTGAACACGCAGTTGGGAGGACAGGAAGGGACACCGGAAGGAGAGGCAGAGGGGGCAGAGCTCTCTCCTGGGGTGGCTCCCCACGTAGTCAGGGGTTTCAAGGTAGGTACGAGGGTGGTCTAGCTGGGGAAGGAGGCACCTGGGGAGACCAGAGCACTCTTCCCTGCCCAGGGGAATGTTCTTGTGTTTACTACATCAGGTACTGGGCTTTTACAACTTGACCTGAGTTAGAGACCCTCCAGCAATCCAGCGAGCTAAGCACACCTCTCACTGTTTTTCCAGAGGAGGAGACTGGGGTTCAGGGAAGCCGTGTCTCTGGCCTACCTTTGGCACAGTAGTGGGGGGAAATCAGGTCAATGGCTAATGTCTTATCAAATAAACACAAAGTAGCCAAATAATTCATTTGTTTAAACTTGAGTCATTTCTGAAGTCAGGCCTAAATTTGCGTAGGACAGCATGTTTCAAAGTACTTGGCATCTTTGATGTTTTTCCCCCTCTGGTGTATGAAGTGATAGAGAAAATGGCAAAGCACTTGGTCTTTACCAGGGAGGATAGCCCTGGTTCAACTCCCAGTTCTGCTACTTGTTAGCTGTGTGACCTCGGGCAAGCTCCTTCACCTCTCTGTGCCTGTGTTTCTTTATATAATAGTTACGGTGGTAATACTTTCAGGGATATTGTGAGAATAATAAGTAGCTAACACAAGATAATCACTCAGTAAATGATGACAGTTATTATTATTAGAGCTGTATCAACCTTATGACAACTTTGTGAGGTTGTCAGCGACTGTAGTATTATCCCCATTTTGTATGTGAAGACAGTGAGAACCAGAGAAGATGAGAAGAAACTGACTACTCAATGTCAGAGGACTAGTAAGTGATGGGATCAGAACTGGAACCCAGATCTCCAAAGGCCTTGCTCAAGAAGAGAGCTAGAGATGCTTCATCCTTTTTAGGTATTGCATAGGATCTTCCCAAAATAACGTCCCTAACACGTCGGGCCAGACAGGTGAGAAGGGCGTTACACAGATATTGCAGGGTAGGTGAGGCCTGTGGCCCCTCTCGTTACACTTTAGGTGATGCTCATTTCTGCCCGGAGAGAGATGCCAAATCATGTGTTGAGCTCTCCTCTCTCTTCTTTAAAAATAAATTTGTATTAAGATAACATTATTTGGGGCCTCCCTGGTGGCGCAGCGGTTAAGCGCTGAGCTGTGGAGCTGTCAGCAGTGGCGACGCGAGTTCAACACCCAGCCAGGGAGATCCCCACATGGTGCGGCAGACCTCTCCTGCCTCGCCCGCTGCTCCCCTCAGCAGTGTGTTTCCGTCGATCTGCCTGTTCTGCTCCCCACTCTGTCTCTGGGGAACCCTCTTGCCGCCCCGCGCCTCTGGCCTGTACCCCAGCTTGTATGCATAAATAAATAAATCTTTAAAAAAAATAACATTATTTAGGGCTTGGGTGTACAGCCTACGTCATGATCACCACCAAGAGTCTAGTTTCTATTTACCACCAAACGTGTGACCCCCTTTTACCCATTTATTTCACACCCGCCCCAACACCCTTCCCCCTGGGTGACCACCACTTGGCTTTGACCTCAGCAATGCCTTTGTGAATTCAACACCAATGGGAAAAGAAACAAAAGCAAAAATAAACCAATGGGACTATATCAAAGTAAAAAGCATTTGCACCCTGAAGGAAACCATCTTTAAAATGAAAAGGAAACATACTGTATGGAGCATGAGAGAAGATATTTGCAAATCCGTCTGTCGGTATATAAAGAATTCACACAACCCAACAACAAAGAAACAAACAACCCAATTAAAATGGGCAGAAGATAGGGCCTCCCTGGTGGCGCAGCCCTTGAGTGCAGAGCTGTGGAGCTGTCGGCAGCCCGTGATGCTAGTTCGACGCCCAGCTGGGGAGAATCCCACATGGCGCAGCAGACCTCTCCTGCCTCGCCCGCTGCTCCCCTCAGCAGTGTATTTCTGATCTGCCTGTTCTGCTCCCCGCTCTGTCTCTGGTGAACCCTCTCGCTGCCCCACGCCTCTGGCCTGTACCCCAGCTTGTGTGTATAAATAAATAAATCTTTAAAAAAAATGGGCAGAAGACAGAGTTTCCTGCTTCATTCTCACCCAAGCTGGGGAGCAAGTGGAAAGGAGGAGGAAAGCACAGAGAAGTTGCGGGGCCTTTGGTGAGTATGTGCGGGACGCTGTGAGCCGGGAAACCGATTCAAGCCATCGCTGTCCCGAGCAGCTAAAAAGTCTACTGCTTTCCAGAATCTGTATTTCCATAAAGGTGCTTTTAGGGTAATTACCTGACAAAGCTTGAGTGCCAGCTATTAATGTCTGGATTTTACCTTTCTGTTCTAGGAGCCTTGTCGATACTGTCTATGCCTTGAAGGATGAGGTCAAAGAACTGAAACAGGTGATGAAATAGCAAAGTCATTTTCCCAGCTCACAATGGGCCCGCTCCCTCTCCTTGCCACGCCCTGGTGGCTGCTCTCTGGAAGGGTCCAGGAGCAAGGCGGTGAGGTGGGGATTTTAATTCTCCTTGGGTCACCAAGGTAGGCTTTGTTGATTTTACCTTTGGCCTTGGGTTTAAATTTCTGAGGCTCACTTAGATACCTATTTAATGGTTTGCAATAAGGTCCCAAACTCAGTTATAACTTTTTTGTTCCCTGGAAGTTGTAAACAGAATTAAGAAAACAAGTCATCCAAGCATAAGCGTAAACAGAACTATACATCGTGCTTTGTGGCCTCCTGTGCAGATGTGGCCTCATTTACCTCGAAGCCCACTGCTCCCTGTGTTTGAGCACGGGCTATACCTGGTGACAGGGGAAAGGGAGGCCTGGAGGGGAGAGAGACCAGAGACTGCAAGGCCACGTGGGAGGTTATTAAAAAATGCAGGACGAGCCATGATGGAGTCCTGAGTGGAGGCAGGGCCGCTCCAGCTGGGCGGGAGGAAAATGACGTAAAGGCAGGTGTGCTGCAGAGTCAGGGGTCAAGGACAGTGGACGCTGGGATCAAGACGGAGCCGGCGGTTAGGGTGAAGCTTCTTACCTGGTATCTACAGTCAGGCACCACTGAATGACGTTTCGGTCAACGACGGCGTCTGTGACGGCCGCCCCGGTAGGCCCAGAGAGCCTGGGAGTGCGGTGGGCTGGAGCGTGTAGGTTTGTGCAGTTACATTTGATGATGTCCGTGCTGTGAGGAAATCACCGGATGCTGCTGGTCTCAGCATGTGTCCTTGACAGTAAGTGACACTTGCTGTGGTTTGGCATGGCATGGTGACGTCACAGATCAGGACTCTCAGGAGGAGGAAAAATATGGGGTGTTGGGGCACAAACTCAGCTCACTCTTGGACGTGAAGAGTTTGAGGTGCTTGTAACACGTTTGGGTTGAAACATCAAGTTGGCATTTGGGTCTGTGGACCTGGCGCTCGTGATGAGGGCGGAGGAAGTCGGGGGCAGATTTGGGAAGCCCCTTAATAGATGTGTGAGCCGAAAGGGAAGACACAGTAAAAACAAGGGGGTTGAATTCGAAGAGGCCCCGGGCCGGGACCTTAGCAAATGCGTGGATTGCAAGGAAGAAGAATGCATGGGGTTGGTCAGACAGAGGGAGGAAAATCGAGTGCCTGCCTTGCCTTCGAAGCTGAGTGAGGGAGAGGAGTGTGAAGAAAAGTTTAGCCAGCGGCGAAGGCTGTCAGGAGGGTGAGCGGGAGGAGCCCTGAGAAGGGGTCACGTGGGTAATCACAAGTCTTTCCACGTCATAGGAGAATAAAAGAATGAAGCAGTGTCTGGAGGAAGAACTGAAATCAAGAAGGGACCTAGAAAAGCTGGTCCGGAGGCTGCTGAAGCAAACTGATGAGTGTATTCGGGCCGACTCCAGTAACAAGACCTCGGTTCTCCCGTGACCTCGCGGTGCTGCTGGGCGGAGTGCGTCTTCGGGGAGCCTGCAAACGTCCAGCTGAAGGATCTGACTCAATGTGCTCACTTCTTTGGTGTTTATTCTGTTTGTTTATTCTCTCTCATTCTCTACAAAATACCCCATCTGCTTGAGTGTTTGTTGTTGTTTGGTTATTGGTTGGTTGTTTATTTTTTAACAGGGGTAAAAGCAAGTGGCTGTAGGAGTCCCCCAGAGTCTGTTCTGTTCAACACGAAAAGGAGAGTGAATGCAGGCAGGTGACTTCAGCGCTCTGCTGCGGCCTGCAAGTCAGTGTCTGCCACAGCCGCCACCCGGCTCACTCTCGGGCTGGCTGCGGGCCCAAAGGGTTGGCCGTGGCTTATTAAATGTGAACCTCATGTTTCCCCAATCTGTGGCTGTAGCCAGAAGCCCCTCCATACCTACTTTACTGAAAGCAAAGCTTCTTAGGCAATGACTAGAGTAGAGAGAAAGGTGAGCGCATTTGCCCAATGATCCAGCTGCCCCCACCATCACGTGCCCCCTCCATGCCCACTTTTTAGAAAGCCACTGCGATATGCCGCGTCTAAGACCAAGGAAACAGCAGGAGCCTTATTCCTTTTGTGGCGCTTTAGATTTTGACTTGGGGGGGGCAGAAACTCGGGTCGTCTGTGCCAACCCCAAATCCATGGGCAAATTATGCTGGACAGCCTCCCGTCAGCCGCAGAGCTGACCGGCCTTCTTCCTTGTGTGCGAGCGTTATGCTTCCTCAGTGCTTTCTGCCAGTTAGACCAGGCAGTGTCAACTGGTGTGCGTGTGCTTTGCTTACTTTTTAAAAATATAGACTGAGCAGCTACTTTATCTGCATTGCCTATTCAAGTCGTGACTTCTCGTCCTTCACAACCCGCGTTGAGGAGCTGCTCTGCCCTAGTCATCACCGTCACGCACTTGATGGCTGCCCCATACATGCTGTGAGGAGTTGGATCCTCTTTGAGAGGGACTGTGAGCATTTTGTGCAAAAGTGTGCTGTTGGTCCCATTTGGGGGTATCCAGCGAAGGCCCCCCTAATAGCTACAGTTGGTAACTAGTGAGGCTGATCATTTGGAACTGGTTTACTCCACTTACTCATCAAATCAAACTCTTGCCTTTGTAAGAATCGCAGAAATTGAAACTGTGATGAAGCAGGTTTAGGAGCGCCTCAGAAATCAGCCCAAGGCCCTGGAACAGAGCACAAGTCACCCGCCCCTCTCTCTCCCAAAGGCAGGTGAAATTTGGCTAAGTGGGGGAAATCATTGGCAAGAGAGGCAAAGTGCCATTGGACTGATCAAAGTCGCTACGTCAGTGCCTGTAAATGTGGGTTTTGCAAAGGTTGTTTTGGAAACCAAACATGGAGCTTGACATCCCCAGCCTGCTGAGAAGCCCTTTTTACCCACCCCGTGTTGGGGGTCTCAGGTTCCCGTAGCCACTCGGTACGGGGCTATTGACTGCTGCGCAGCAGAAATGACACCATCCACAGGAAATTCCTGCAGGCCACTGTCAGCCCAACCACACTCAAATGTCTTTGGAAGATGAGGCATGAAGAGGATTTCTAGGAATGACTGCTGTTCTATTATTCAGCACAGCAGCTTAGATATGCCATTCTTCACCTAAAAATTTAAAACAACGACGCAGATCTTTGCATCTGCCCTGTCTGTGGTTAGTCAATGGCTTGCAGTAAATGTGCAAACTATATCCATAGGAAACATTTTTGTGATTACAAAATACCTTAGTTGATAAGATATAGGATTGCTTAAAATATTGAAAGCTCTTTTATTTTAAAGTGCTGTGTACATATGCATGTTTTGGGGACTTGGGCCTTTTGATGAGAGGCCTTCGGTACTCTGGGTAATGAAGCTTGTGCACAGAGATGTCCACGCTCCACACTAAACAATCATATAAAGGAAATGAAGCCATGTTAACCCGAGAGCAGCGTCTTCATAGTTGTGTTATTTACGATACTCTATAAATGGGTTCCTGTTACCCTGTAATGAAACTGCTGCCCCTAGAGGCCTTTCAGTTCCTCTTCTGTTATGTCCCTTCTTACACAAGCTCAAATTTTATAACTTGTTTTTATTTGGAAGACTTTTAAAATTGACATTTTCAATAAATAAGAATAATGATGCTTTATAAAATAAGTCCTGTGTTTCCTTTTTTGGCTAGCTGGTGTCAGAAAAGAGTTCTTTTTTCCCAACCCCATTTGTTGAAGAGACATTCCTTTGTCCATTGTATGGTCGTGGCTCCTTTATCAAAGATCATTTCCATATTTGTGTTGGTTTATCTCAGGGCTGTCTACTCCATTAGTCTGCATTTTTGTTTTTTTTTGTTCCAGTACCATACTGTTTTGATTATTATTGCTTTGTAATATAGTCTTGCCAGGTCAGCTTCCTCTCTCATTTCCCTTATTAACTATCCATTCTCATCAGGCTCCCTAGACACCTGCTGCCTTTTCCACTTAGGGCAGGTGACATTTGCTCCTTACTTTACATAGATAATACTAGTCTCTTTTGTTGGACCTACCTTCTTTGCCTATTCACTGAACAGAGCTGATCTTTGACACTCTTTTCTTCATTCCTTAACTTCTCTAGCCCTCTCCTTTTGTCCTAACCTATACATTGCCCATACCTATTCACACCATTTTCCTTCCAACATTAAGGAAAAATATATACATTTTTCTGGTCAAGGTTAACCCCTTTATCTTAGTTTTGTCTCCATCCCTATCCATATTTTGCAGGATTTTGTCCATCAGTGATATGCTATACTTTGACCACAGTTGAAATGCTGGTGTCAAGAGAATGAAAATACTTGTGTCACCTCAAGATAGATGTGCCGGGGATTATCTGTTGCTCCTCAGCATCCATTCCTACCCTTTTTATATTTTGCCTAGAAAGCTAAAAGAGAAAAAAAAAATACATATCCCAGAAACCTTGCAGCTAGAGTTCTGGATACGATGTGGGATCTGACACATTTCCCATTCCACCAATGAGATGCCCTTGTAAAAGTTTTGGAATGCTTAAGTTAGGTGGAGGCCATCTTCCTGGGGCTTGGTGGTTGGCAGGTAGTTTCAAGGATATATTTGTGGCTTCTGTACTCCACATTCCTGTGTGTCTATTCATAAGTTTGTGGATGAGGCACTAGTTAAAATAGTGCAGCTTGATTTCTCTAGCAACTAGATTTAGATCATAGCTTCAGTGCTATGATCTTGAAGCCTTCAATCTAACGGCAGCCCCCTGACTTCCACTTCTCTAGCCCAGTGATTTTTTTTAGGTGTCTAGTTACCTTCTTGCCTGTGATCTCCTCCACAGTTTCTGTTTCCTGCTCTGAACCTATAACATTGCATCTTCCAAATACTAGGCACTGTGCTGGGTGGTTTACATGGTTACACTCATGTAAACCTCACAGCAACCCCATGACACATTCGCTATTGTCATCTCCATTTTACAGATGAACAAAGGCAGAGATGTTGAACAATATACTAGTATGGGTGGCGTTGGGAGTTCAGTTTCTGGTCTGTCTGCCCCTTGGCACCATGCTCTGTCTGTCTACTACATTTACCCCCTCTATACGTGGCACCCACTAACTAGGCTTCTACCTCAGCCATCCACTCTCCCAAAACCATTAATGAACTCTTAACTGACAAATCCAGGGGACACCTCTGCAGTATTTACCCCTCGCCTCCTTGGATGTTGCTACATGACTGTCATGATGACGTGCTTTCCTGGCATTTAGTCAAACTTTCTGACCACCCCTCAGTCTCTTCTGTTGGACCTGCCTCTTTTGCCTGTTCCCTGAACACAGCTGCTCTTTAACACTCTTTCCTTGTCTCTTCCATTCTATAACCTCTTCCAAGTCAAACTTCTCTACTCCATGTCTTCATTTCTCAAAATGACGATCATTTCCTTGTCTGTATTTTTCATTCTGCCCTTTCCCCTCAGCTCCAGTCCCATGGATGCAGCTACCTTCTAGGAAGCTCATGTGGCTGGCCCATGGCGATTCAAACACAACACATCCAAAACTGGACTCCTTACCTCTATTCCCAAATCTGCTCCTCCAATGGTGTCCATCCCAGAAAATCCCACATCTGGACACTTAATTGCCCGAGCTAAAAAAAAAAAAACGGGCATTACCCTTTATTCCACCCTCTCCCTCAACTCTGTATAAATTTATACTTTAACCTTTTATGCATTTAGTCATCAGGTCTTCCCATTCTAACTCTGTTGGATCCCCTGGATTCCTCTCCATCCTTACGAGCATTGCCTATTTTTGTCACTGTGTCTTCTTTCCCTTGGGATAGTGCATTGCCTTCCTTCTTGTACCACCTTCTCTAATCTGGCTCTTTGGTGCCAGTAGAACGAGTATCTCAAAGATCCGATCATTGAATTTTTCTTAAGTCCTATAAAATGCCATTTACGCTGCCTGGAATCCCTTCCCCTTCTCTGCCCATTAAGCAAATTCTTTTCATTCCATTTGGGGTCAGTTCTAGTATCTATGTGAACTCATGCTTTCTACATATCCATATGTACATATGTGTACATGTTCATTTCTTTACATGTGTGTGGTATGTATATATGTATTAGGATTGCCAGATAAAATACAAGATGCCCAGTTAAATTTGCATTTTAGTTATATATAAAAGTAATATTTTGGTAAAGATCATTTTCCAAATATTGTATGGGATATATTTGTACTATTTTTTCAGTGTTCACCTGAAATTCAAATATAATTGAGTATCCTGAATTTTAGTTTGTTAACTGTGACAACTCTGAGGTGTGTGTGTATTTCCTTGGAGCAGTGACACTCCAATGATAATGAACACAGCTAATGCCTAGAAGTTGGGTTCCAAATGATGTTGTTTTAGAGTCACGTAGGGATTATGCTAATGGTTATGTTGATTTCTTCTATCCCCACTTTCTTGTGTGGTCTATTTCTGTTACAGGGCAGCCCCGATATAAATGGGGTGCCCGTCTGGGTTCTCACCTGTGCACTTAAAAGGAACTTAAAGACTCAACTGCAGACACACACAATAAATAAATAAAATAAAAAGGTTTATTTACAAAAAGGGAAAAGAAAAAGATAAAGAATAAATTGGTGAATGCGTCCTACCAGTTCCGCTGAGTTGGAATCTTATGGCCCACTCAAGAAAAAAAAAGACTGGCAATCCACAATCACGGGCAATCCTCCCTCCAAGCTCACAGGTCTGGTATTTAAATCCCAAAACCATTTCTTAACTCCACCCTCAGTCCTCAGCATCCTTCCTTTGATGATGAGGGCATTCTGGGATTGGTAGTCCTAGGTGTCTTGGATTTCTCTGGTTTAAGGTGGGGGTGGGGTCCTGGGACACTCCCCTTTCCTGAGGACCCCCCTCTTACAGTTCTAATCTTATTTTGCATTATATCTCCTCCATCACAAACCCTTCCCTAAGCTGAAGGGAAACAGAGCTCCTTGGAGAAATGGCTGCGTCTGTGTTTGGGGCAGGGAAGGCAGAAGATGAGCCTGGGATATTGCGTGCCAGGAAGTAACAGAAGGCTTGAAAAAAAAACAAACCCAATAGGGTCACGTCACAGAGACACAGGTGGTAACTTGAAGAGGCCAAACAAGGGGAAATTTGAGCACCAAAAGAAGGACAATAGTGAATTAAAAACGTTGAAAAACAGCAGAAACCTTGGAGTCCACACTGCTAAGTAACTAAGTCAGGAGAGCAGGCAGCCCCGGTTTACAGCGCCGAGCTCTCCCAGAGCCGGGCAAGAGCCACGCAGGGTCTCACACGAAGCAGCCCTTGATTGGGGGTAATGAGGAAAAGCTCCGTCGACTTCGGTGGGGCACTGAGGGGCTGATACCCTCCTCCCCCCTGGGATGTCCCGGCTCCATTTCCTCCAACCACCGGAGAGCTATTCAACAAACAAGCAGCTGCTTCTCCTGGAAAGGCCTCCCTCTCTGGTTTTGTTTAGTGGTGGCTCATCAAGAAACACGTTCCTCTCTTTTCATTGCCCTGAAACCAGAGCAAGCTGGAAAGAAAGGCCCAGGCTGCTTCGTGACTGCACTTCCTCGGCCAAGGAGCCTTGCAGGGAGGGCGCGCTCTCCAGGCTGTTTCCAGCTTCGGAAGCAAGTTTAAGAAAACATCACAAAGGTCAGGAAAATTCCCTCCGGACGCCTCCTCCTTTCCCAACCTGGCCTGGGGCTTTAGGTGCTAAATGACAACAATAAGGTTAAAGGATCTTTATTATTCAAAAAATAAATAACAAGATAATCACAAGGTCAATCTGGAAACAATGGAGACTGCGGGTGGGTAGACAAATTTTCTTTAAATACAGTCCTTTGGGGAGGAGTGGGTGGGCTCAGAGCTGAGCTTTCTGAGTTCCCCTCCCATCCACGGTGGGGAGAGAGGGACAGGGTGGAAATAAGATGACTGATTTGTAAAAGCCTGGTGTGTGTGTGTGTGTGTGTGTGTGTGTGTGTGTGTGTGTGTGTGAGAGAGAGAGAGAAAGAGAGAGAGAGAGAGAGAGGGAGAGAGAGCGGGAGGGAG
>PVIJ01009971.1:0-63337 GCA_004024925.1 Scalopus aquaticus | reverse complement strand
GGGGGAGGGGGGGAGGAAGGAGCCGGAGGGAGGGAAGGGAAAGGGCACAAAATGGAATAGAAAAGAACACAAGGGACCATGGAGATGGATCACGGGTGAATTGGTGGTGGGCTACCCAAGGGGAATGCAAAATGTAAAAGACATAAATAACAATAAAAATATATATTATAAAAAAAAAAAAAAAAAAGAAGCTGCATGGCTTCTTGGTCCTAGACTGGTTGAAGCTGATGTGGGTGAGAGACCCTGGGGAGGTTAGCAGTGGCAGCTTTTATCTTGAGTTTGACTTTGTTTTTTCCTCCCAGACTTGTCTGACTTTTTCTGACCCTTTTTTATGGGTCCCCACCAGAAGGTGCTTTAGACTTGTGGCAAGCTTTCAGGACTTGCTTTGGGCCAACCATGTTCGGCTGGACTTTGACCCATGAGGGGATGGGTAACTTTGAATGCTTGGATTGGAAACTGTATTTTTTGTCTTTTTTATATTGCACACTGATTATATTAAAGTTTTTTTTATTAAAAGTCTTATATGTTTTGTCTTGATGTGGAGGATGGCAGAGCAGGCAGGTTTGGGGGCTCTGGGGTGACCCTCTCCCTGCCCTGTAACAGAGCCTATTTAAATCTAATGAAAATAAATAACAATATATGTGTTCTGGGTAAAGCTATATTCAAAAGTCAAACCCACTTAGAGTAGCTCCAGAAAAAAACACAAGAATCTGGAAACTATGATTGCTCCCTAGTGAGGATCTAGACATCTCAGGCAGGGGAAGGCGGAGAATGGTTTTTCTCTATAAGCCCTTTAATAAATTGTACCATGTGCTTTATGCACAAAATACACAACTATTTTTAATCAAACTAACAGACTTAAATATTTACATTACTAACCAAGAATTTAGTTTAAATGAACTGTTCAATCAATTCAAAAAGCTATGAAAGAAGGAAAACCAACTGCAAGAACAGTAGGAGGAATAAAATAGCCCCTTCTAAACAGAAAATGAATTTTAAAGCAGTAAGATAAATGGATGGACAGATAGGTAGATAAATAGGTAAGTAGAAGGGGTGGTTGTTTAGGAAAATAATTTTAAAATTGACAGAGTTATGACAAATTTTAAAAAAAGGAAGAAACAAAATGAGGAAGGAGGTAGGAAATAAAGGAGTTCACCACTTACTCAGACCTTGTACCGTGTTTCATGCATTTCCCGTAGATCATTTCTTTTCACTTTATTTACCAACAGATAAGTAAACATGTCTCAGGAACTAAGCAAATTCTATCCACAATTATATTTCAACAACTTTAGAAATCTCAATAAACAATTTTCTAGAAATATGAATTAATAAAATTGATTCACTGCAATAGAATAGCTGAATATCTAACGTAAGGCATTGCAAATGTCATCAAGAGATATTCTGCAAAACTGGTACTAGGCCCAGACAATGTTATGGGGCGCTAAAGTTTTCAAGAAACTGATTAACATCCACAATGTATAATCTATCCCAGAGCATATAAAATTACATTAAAAGCTCTCCCAAGTCACTCTATGAGGTTAACATAATTCCAATGCCAAAATATGGCAATGACTAGAATATTCCAAAGCGGACTTTGTGGAAATTAATGTCACTTTCTGATGGGGTGGGGCCAGAAACCTATTGTGGATTAGTCCGGAAAACACTCCCAGAGATTTACTGCATATGTTAGCATATAAACGTGTCTGAGAGGCCAGAAGCAAAGAAATTTGTTTAAATGTTTTAATCCACCTTCTCAAAAGCATTTGACCATGGAACATTATTTTTCCTTATAATATTCCTTCTTAGAAAACACTTCAAGAAATGACACTCCAGACAAGATTCATCATGTTGAAAGTTGTAAAAATGCTAAATAAGAAACCAGTGAAATCAAGTAAAACTATATTATAATCGTAAACCAGCACAATCAAGGAAGGATTACCTAAGGAATGCAATGATTACTTGATATTAGAAAAAATATATAACACATCACTAGGTCAAATAAGAAAGAGCACATAATTAGCAAACATGGACAAAAGATTCGTGGAGCTCAAAACTTTTTTCCTGGTCTTAAATCTACTGACGAATTAAGAAGCAAAGCATATCTCCTAATGTCTCTTAGACAAACTGCCAATAACTCTTAACCACAAATTACTAAATATGCTTTCATTAAAATCAGGAAAAAGGTAAGGATGTCCAGGAGCACTACTAACACTCGACAAAAGAAATAAGATACACAAATATTTAAAGAGGATAGAAATTATAATTGTATAATCGCGTATATAATTGCATGAAATGATAGGATTGATTTTCTATAAACTATGAGAACAAAAAAAAACTATTAAAACAAACAATAATACTCAACAAATTGGCTTTTTATAAAATATATATTCAAGGGCCTCACTGGTGACATAAGGGGTTAAATCTCAGCACAATGAAGCTATGGCCAGCCACTGCAGCACGAGTTCAATCCCCGGGGCAGGGAGATTCCCACATGGCACAGCAGACCTCTCCTGTCTCTCCTACTGCTCCCCTCTGCAGTGTATTTCAGTAGATGTGCCTGTTCTGCTCCCCATTCTGTCTCTGTTGAATCCTTTCAACAGCCTCCCTCCCGCCCTGTACCTCTGCTCTACACCCAGCTCTTTTATGTGTAAATAAAGAAAATAAATCTTTTTTAAAAATAAATTAAAAATGAATAAACAAAATAAAATACATATTCAAGATGTGGGTTTCTATATACTAGCAGTAACTGGTTAAATATATTGAGGGGAAGTTGTCCTTTATAATAGCTACAAGCTATAAATTACTTAAGCAAAACTTGAGAGATGAAACAGAGAAAACTTTAACAAATGGAAAGATAAAATATGCTCCTAGAAGGACAGACTAAATAAAGGAAAATGACAATTATTCCCAAATAAATGTAGTTTTGACATAATGCCAAACACTGTGTATAATAAAGTGTGTGAAAAAAGCTATAAAAACAGTTTAATAAGTAGAAATGTACCCAACCTTGATATTAAACTGTATTTTAATCCTTTAAAGTTAACCAATATAATGTCATCTAAGAATCAGTAGATTAATGCAACAAAACAAACAGGCTTTATATATGTTACATAAACTTAATATGATAAAGTACACATCACAAGTTGATAAGAAAAAAATGGATTATGCCAGAACTGTCTTGTGTAAAACTGGTTAAGTATTTGGGGAGGGAGGTAAAAACAACTATAGTCTCACTTCATAAAAAAAAAAAAATGGATTTCAAATATTAAATAAAAACACATTCTTGAATCAGAATAGGTAAATATTTGCCAATTCTAGAGAGCAGGAATTTTTTAAACCTAAGAGCACTGGAAAGATTCACAGGATAAGTAATGGAATGACACGGAATCACAAAACCTGACCTTCAAAACTTACAGAAATGAACAAAAATAATTAATCACCGCCCAGAAATATACAAACAACTCTCAGACAAAGGAAGAGGCACAACCTCACCAAGGAAAGGATGGAACGGCAGGTGATGGTGTCTGAAAAGAGAAAACCAGGAAAGGAGCAAAGATCTCAAGAATTACAACAGCTACCCCGCATGGCAGTTCCAGTGGAAGAGGGTGAGTGAGTAAGATACAGAAACATCTCTCCCATGTTACCTATTACCAAGTTGGTAAAAAAGTGGTTTGCCTGTTCACACAGTTAGCTCCTTCATAATACATGATACATTTACTCTACTACAAGCACTATTCATTCAATGTGGAGAACACCAGTCAGAAAGAATTGTCCTTTTTATAGATAATAATTTTCTTAATTTCAAGTTTGAAAAAAGTATATTACCTCTTTATAATTCAAATATTACATGTTCTCTGTAGAAAATTTGTAACACAAAAACAAACTAAAAGAAAAATTTCTCTAAATGTAACTCCCAGTAATTGTTGGGTACACACACACACACACACACACATACACACAGCCACACATTTAACAAAACATAATCATAATCTACCCATAGATTCATAGACAGCTTTTTAAAATTTTGACAATATATCATCTACCTCTTTCTTTTCCATAAATATATCTCTACATCATTATTTGAATGTCTGTATAATAAACTCATACAGATGAATCAATTTGCTTGATCAATTCCCTATTTGTGTGTGTCAGTGTGCACATGTGCCCAAAGATTTTTAACCAGTTTGAGCTTCAAAAAGAACAGAGAGAGGAAGAACAGGATTAGGGGAGAGAAGAATTTCAAAATACTGACTCCCTATCAAACTCCAAAACCGCCCATTCCATCATGGGCCAAAGATCAACCAAATAGGCAAGGGCCACAAACAGCTGGCAGGAGAATCCAACATACCTCCTGGGCAGGAAACACAAGCAAGGGGCTGCATAGGAATCAAAGGTCAGGAAAAGGCGTGAACAAAATTCAGAATATACGCCCAAATTGACTCTACCAAAAGGGCAAGATGACAGCTGCCACAGTCTCTCAAGAGTGCTGATAGCTGATATTCTCTCCTGCCAGAGTACTAAAGCCAGAAAAAGAGAGTTCCCTATTTTCTGAAACTTTGAATTGGTTCCAAATAAATATCCTTACACAAATGCCTTGGCATATACAACTGTCAGATAATGTCATTAAGAAAAATTCTTAGAAATGGTATTGATAAGAAAAGAAAGAACATCTTTAAGGTTTTTAAATACACATTACAAAACTGCACACTACGAAGTCTGTACCAATTTACACTTCCATCATCTCCAACAGTGTAAAGTTCCTGTTTCTTCATAGTCGTCAACCCCTACTACTAAAAGACTTTCTTGACTACTGTGTCCTTGCAGTTCCCTCCTTCTCAAGTTCTTAACCAGAGCTGAACTAAGCCTCTTTCACAGTCCAGAGTCCCATGTTGGTAGAAGGGCACTCCTTCCAAGTTGTAAACATCTTCTTCCCTCTTACATCCAGTACTAGAAGGTCTTTGTTGCTAACTGACAAATCATTTCAGCAAATTTCAGATCAGAATGAAAGACTGTGATTTCTGAGCTCTGGTCCTTGCTGATTGAGATATCAAAGCATTGGTCTTTATCCAGATTTGAGACAGACACAGATTTATTAAGCTTAAAAGGGTAGTTCCAAGATTTCAAGCAGCCATCATCACATCTTTCTCAATATATGTATTTTTCTTGAATGCTCTCTGACAGAGTTGAATTACTTCCCAGAGCAGAGAGAGAAGCCAGGTCACCTGACCAGTCTTTCATTGCTAAATGGGTATGGATTGGATCCTGTATTTTATGTACTTCAGAATAAGGTAAAAGGGATAAATAAGGTTCTCAAGTACAAATAATTTAGTAAAAACAAGACTTCTATTGAACATCAATTACTGAAAATCAATTTTGCATCAGGTCCCTTAGAGACATTTAAATACAAAATTAAATGAAATATAGTCTAGCAAGAGAGGTAGAAACATAATTATTGCTATATGAATAACATTTATATAATTATTATGATGTTCAATATGAGTTATGAAAAACTATAAGCAAATATCCCAAGTAATATGGAAAATACAGAAGAGAGAGTGGTTGATTCTCTCTACAGGGGTCAGAGAAGGCATCACAGGGAAGATAACAAGTCCACTGGGTCTTGTACAGTGAGGAAGAATTCATTAAGAGAAGTTCCTGAAGGAAAGAACCATCAGGACATAGGTCCTGTTACTCAGCACTGTTCACTGTTCAACACTGATATTCCACAAACAGAATCAAGGTTTGTTAATGTTTAAATCAAGAATAGCAGACTCTTCCAATCTGCTGCAATGAGTATTTTTCTAAAGTGTTATATAGGATATTCTTAATTTTAAATTATTCTTGCACAAATATTCCTTTGATACTTGTTTTCAAGTTTCTAATAGCAAGAAATAATAAACAAAAATATTAAATAAAATACCCAAAGAGCCAAACTTAACCCAGTGCTTGTTGTCTTTATTAATAAATGCTTATAGTTTAATGTTCTAGCATTATTTCTGTGAGTAAGATTTTTCCTGGGTCCAATGATGCAGTAAAATATTAATATAAAGATGTTAATATAAATCTACCTCTTTCTTTTCCATAAATATTAATATAAATATTTTCCATAAATATTAATATAAAGAAACAAGAATAAGATGGACTCATAGTGATCAGCTGTCCACAGTAGGTTTAGAATCAAAGGACCACTGGAATGATGACACTGAGAACAAGAGAGTAAGCCATGCTGAGAAATTATATGTCTTATACCACAGAGAAGTCACATATAGATTAAGTGACTTCCTTATGTGTGTTGTTTTCTAGACAACTAACAAATAAAACCCTGATGATAGCATAAAGGAAGGACTTGAAAAGAAGAGATTGAAGGTTACTGTAGTTACACAGTAAAGAAACAGACCTGAAATAGATAAGATGGGAGAGACAGATTTAAGGAATGAAAATAGTATAGCCTCATATTATGCTAATAAGTTGATTGCTGGCAAGTTTAAAACAATGAGCCTCTCTGACATCAAAGAAGAGTAATCAGCAATGGCTAGCAGGCACATGAAGATGTGTTCAACATCACTGATCATCAGGGAAATGCAAATCAAAACCAATTAGATACCACCTCACACCTGTTAAGACAGTTATTATCAAAAAGACAAAGACAATAAATGTTGGCAAGGATGTGCAGAAGAGAGAACCCTTTTGCACTGTTGGTTAGGAATGTAAATTTAGTACAGCCGTTATGGAAAATAGCATGGGCAGTTCCTCAAAAACTTAAAAGTAGAATTATCATATGATTCAGCAAGCTCACTTCTGGGTATACATCCAAAGGAATTGCAATTAGTATCTCGAAGAGACAGCTGCACTCCCTTGTGCTTTGTAGAATTATTCACAAAGGCCAAGAAAATGGAAGCAACCTAAATGTCCATAGAAGGATAAACGGATTTTAAAAACGTAGTATTTACATACATGGTAATATTATTCAGTTTTAAAAGAAAAGGAGAACCTAGCATTTGCAACAACAGGGACAAATCCAGAGGACAATAAGCTAAATCAGACATGTTGGTTCCAGTACACTCACCTCAATAGTATGACTTTCTCAAAATCTGTTCACCTTCTAGTACGGTTTTTAATACCTGCTCTTCTTTCAATGTCTGGTAGCAATTGATTGGTCCATTCAAATAACTAAGTCAATTATGAATACACCAAACCCTAGCTACCGGCCATGTGACATGTCATATAATGTGAACTCCAAGAGTCACACACTTGTGGGAAGCATTTCGGAATACATTTAGTTCTTAGAGCTGTGGAATTGAAAGACCCTAACACTCTATCCGTTCACAACCTCTTTATGCCTCAGTTTCCTCATGTGTGAAAAAGCTGTATGATCTTCTCTGCCCATCTCAAAGACATGTTGAGGGAAGCAGTTAGTTGTGAAATCACTTTTACAAGTTTTAAAAGTACTACTTGAAAGTAAAGGACACATCAAATCATTTTCATGTACTTCAGCTGCCACTACTAGGCATTTGGAGAGGGACAGGTACAGGCAGGGGCCAGGTTAAAAGGGCACCTGGATAAAAGAGGCTTTGGGGGCCTCCTTAATGGCGCAGTGGTTAAGTGCAGCGCTGTGGAACTGTCTGCAGCTGCCACCGCCACCAAGTTCAAAGCCTGGCTGGGGAGATTCACACATGGCATGGCAGACCTTTCCTGCCCCCACCCCTCAACTGCTGCTCCCCTCAGCAGTGTATTTCTGTTGATCTGCTTGTTCTGCTCCCCACTCTGTCTCTGGTGAACCCTCTCACCGTCCCATGCCTCTGGCCTGTACCCCGGTTTGTATGCATAAATAAATAAATAAATCTTTAAAAAAAGATGCTTTGAGGGCCTCCCCTGTGGCGCAGCGGTTGAGCGCTGCACTGTGGAGCTGTAGGCAGCGCACGGTGCAGATTCCACCCCCAGCCTGGGAGAATCCCACATGGTGCAGCGGACCTCTCCTGCCTTGCCCGCTGCTCCCCTCAGCAGTGTATTTCTGATCTGCCTGTTCTGCTCCCCACTCTGTCTCTGGTGAGCCCTCTCACCGACCCCCGCCTCTGGCCTGTACCCCAACTTGAACAAAAAAAAAAAAAAAAGACGCTTTGAGCTGGGCTTCTAAAAGGCAAGGAAGTAGTTACTGATGGATGGCACTGGGGTTTAAAAAAAAAGGGGGGGGGGAAGTAGAGTCCATAAGGGAGATGGGCTGATGAAACTGTTGATAGAAATTAATTTAGAAATTAATTTTCATTTTAATTCTATGGGCTCTTGGCCTTCACAGGGCAGGAGGCACCAAGAGAGAAAGACACAGATGACAGACTTTTTCTCTCAACCAATGAATTAGGGTTATTGATTAAAAGCAATCTACAAAATAATATTTTATTTTTTAAACATTGTATTTAAAATTAGATATGGTTTTGTAGTTAAATTTTTTAGTATGAGGGGGTATGCTGATATTAAACACGGTCTCTCCACTTTTACATTTCTCAGTTGCAGCATTTCAAATTAATGACCCTTCTTTACTGCACTCATGTTTTCACTCTATAAAATACACATGGCTTGTTTTACTCCTATCTACCTGAACAGGACACATCAACTTTCATCAAGTCATCATCAAATAGCATTTTATTAAACTTCCACCTGTACACATCATAGAACACTGCAGTGACTTGAAGAAACTGGAGAAAGGACAAATTCACATTGCGGCTATTTTCAAAAAGTAGCGAGAGTTTTGAAAGGCATATACTTTGGCACTGTTTGAATATGGTGATAGAAACTGGAATTAGCCTCAACGGTCATCCAACCCAAGTATCTACCCTAAAGTCTGAATTCCCATCCAAGTAAAACTCTCTCCACAATAGTCTTTATACATGGCTGCCTCATCTCTGCCTGGAAATGTGGAATGCTCATTACCCGAAATGATAGTTCACAACATTTTTGATTCATGTTAATCAAAGACAGTTTTTTCCTTTTGTCATTTACCAGTTCACAGTCCTATAATTCCATAAAAAGAGCAAGAGTCCTAGAGCCATAACAAATTAAGTACAATTCCCAATTCTGCCACTTACTATTTGTTTGACCTTTAGTATCTCTTTAGGTTCTCTAAACACAGGTTTCCTCACCTATAAAGTGAGAATAATAATAATAAACCACAATGTTGATTTATTTTGTGAATGAAATGAAAAGCAAAAATTTACCTAGCATATAACAGTTGCTCAGTGAATAAAATATTATTCCACAAATTCGTTCTAGTTTTGTTATTTGATAATAAAGTTTTAATTCCTCTTTTATAAGCATATGATAGTCCTTTGAGTTTATTTTTGATTTGAAATTGAACAAAATTTTTTTCCTTTGTAATCTTCAGGATTGGCAATGTCACAAAAGACAAACAAAGACCAAATATGTGTGTAACTTCTTCTAGAAGTTACTTATGAGGCATAACAACCAAATAAAATATGGGGTCTACGACAGAAAAAGACAGTAATAGATAAACAGATAAAATAAAAAATACTTTCTGCTCCCCGCTCTGTCTCTAAAAAAAAAAAAAAAACAAACTAGTTTTCTACTGTGCAGTAACAAATCACCATGAATTTAGAAGCCTAAGACAATACACATTTGCTATCTCCAAATTCTGTATATCAGAAATTCAGATGGGTTTGACCAGGTTCTCTCATCAGGGTCTCACAATGCCAAACTCAAGACGTATAGGCTTAGCGTCTCATCTGGAGTATTGGTGGAGAATCTGCTTCCAAGCTTATTCACAATCTAGTTTCTTGACATTGCAGATCTGAGGCTTGTACTGCCTTTCTGGTTATCAGCGAGGGGTCACCCTCAGTTCCTTGAGGGTCTGCATTTTTTCCTATGAGGCCCCTCCATTTTTAAACTGCAATGGTGAGACTAGCCCTTCTCACACTTGGAATTGTCTCTGATGTCTTCTGCCTTGTCTTCTACCAACAGCCAGAGAAAGCTTTTACTTTTAAGGGTCCTTATCTGATTGAATCAGGTAATGCCATATCTTAATGTCAACTGACTTGTAATTATAATTACTTCTACAAAGTTCCTGTATAACACTGCCAACATTAGGGTTTAAATAACCAGGGAGGGAAATATTATTGGAGGGAGAGTGTGAAAAGTCACTGGAATTTTGCCTACCACACATAAAGTCTGTAGGCTATTAATAGTATTACACTACTGCTAATTTCTTAGTTCTGATTTTAATATTATGGTTGCGCAAGATGTTAACATTAGAGGAAACTGGACAGAGGTTATTTAAGAATTCTATAGAACTTTTAGAATTTTCCTGAAAACCTAAACTTTTTTCAAAACGACTAATTAATAAATACACATGTCACTTATAAGAGTTGTCAAGTATAGTAATAAAATGACCATCAAAGGAGAACTTCAAAAATTGAATACCAACAACACAATTGAAGGTCCTTCTCTGTTCTTTACCAATTCCACCTCTAAAATTTATGTTGATGGTAAACTTTTTCCTTCCTGACACTGCTTCACACTCTCACCATCTCTAGGGCTTGAGTCATTTCGTGGTGCTTAATCCCTACGTTGCTGGGGCCATGGGTAGTTGACTGGGTGATTCAGTAACGAGGACGTCACTCAACCAAGGGATGTGAAACAATCCACACCAAAACTTCCATCTAAACCATTATAACCCGGAAGAAATTAATCCAAATATAATGTTCATATAAATGGACTTGATAATCTGGATAAAAGGCAAATATTGCCAACTGAATAAAAAAATAGTTATTTGCAAGAGAAACATTTAAAGCTTAAAACACAAAAATTTAAGATAAAATTGATGAGAAAGATATATCAAGAAAACACTAATAAAAAATTAATAAAGTTATATCACCGAACAATACATATTTAAAGGGAGAAGAATTATTAGGTATAAAAAGAATCACCATATAAAAGGCTCATTTCACCAAGAAAAAGTAATCATTTTACATGTCTATGCACTTAACAACATGGATTTAGAAATACATTGAGCAAAAAATGTCTGAATTACAGAAAAATGGACAAGTCCACATAATAATGAAAAATTTTAGTATACTTTCTCTGTAACTGATTTATTGAGCAGAACAACAACAAAAATTCAGTAATGACATAAAAATCTGAATACAACCAACTTAATCTAATATGTAATTATGCATCCAATATGTAACAATGCAGCCAATAATTCAAAAATATATATTCCTTTCAAGCACACATGGTTTATAAAAATTAACTGCATTTCAGGCCATAAAATTCATCTCAACAAATGTCAGGTTATTTGGATCTCACAGTCTATCTTATCTAACAACAAATAGATTAAAATTCAGTAGCAGGCTTGTCAGTGACAATCACTAGGTTGGAGAATACTAAAGGAGGAGATTTGGAGGAAAAATCATTAATTTAGATTTAAATAGTTTTTACAAAGGAGACTGTCTAACTTAAGCACTAAGCATAAGTTCCCACTTCTACACTTTTCTTACTGAGAAATTTTCTAAATACATGAATATGGTGGTCACTAGTCACATTAGCTACTTAAGCACTGAAATTGTAAAATACAGCTGAGATTTCAAAGCTAAGTATGGGGGGGGGTGACTAAGGGGGTGGGAAGAATATAAAAATCTTACTATTTATATTGATTACATATTAAAATAATGTCCTCACATTTGGATTTAATAAAATATTTTACTAAAACTGAATTTCACCTATTTCTTTTTTTTTTAATATGGCTTCTAGAAAAATATTTTAATTAAGCATGAAGATTGCTTTATATTTCTATTGGACAGGTCTGTTCTAAGAAATAAATGAACCACACATTCATCACTACCCATGTCTTCATTAAGTAATGATGTATTGAAAAAGTTCATTGTTAAAACCAGTGAAAGGCAAATAAAGATGTGCCTGAAGCTGAAAAGTCAGGACCATAATAAATGAAGTCACTTGTTAACTGAATGCAAAGTGAGGAACTGAAATCCCTATACTCCACAAGTATCACTTCTGCACCAACCAAGAAGAGTCATAAGCAGAGAGTAGCTGAGACATCACCAATGTCTTACCTTTGGTAGGAATGGAGGGGCCTTTTAAATGCTCTGGCAATGGGAAGATACAAAAGAAAGGAAAATTAACGATGTCCAGGTAAAACTTAAGCAGATCCTGTCTTTAAAAGAGGTGTAAAGAAGAAATCAGGCTTTGAGATTTTAGAAGGGTCTAGATAAAAGATTCCATATACCACTCTGCCCCATCATCAAATCTATACCTGAAGTCCTGTAAATGGTTTTGTTAACAGATGCATGAGCTGGAGTTCCCGGGTTGCCTTTTGAAATGTACATACTCATATCTGTATGAAACATTGATGGGTCTCTCACAGATACCTTAATCTGACCTACTTTTGTCACAAATTCTTTCCTCAAACCACTCACTGACATGGAGTTATTGAAATAAGAGCGGGGAAAGGGGGAATGCAAAAGCCACCTGCAAGAAGTGCTCAGGGGGACACGGTGGACAAATGACCTCTGACCACAGAGCGCTGGGGCCCTGCTCAGCACTGCGGGGGCTCAGGTGTGCCAGACAGGCCGCCCTACAGGCAGCATCAAGATTTTACCAGAAATTGCCTTCGTCTCAGTTTCCAGCGGCAAAAAAGGAGACTTTGTTTTCCAAATAAGCATTTTTTTCCTATTTTACTTCTTGGTAGTTTTGGGTTATTTTTTTTCTCATCTTGTCTATTAAGAATAGAGAGTTTAGGGCCTCCCTGGTGGCACAACGGTTGAGCACTGCACTGTGGATCTGTCGGCAGCGCACAATTCGAGTTTGACGCCGGGCCGGGGAGAATCCCACACTGTGCGGCAGACCTCTCCTGCCTCGCCCGCTGCTCCCCTCAGCAGTGTATTTCTGATCTGCCTGTTCTGCTCCCCACTCTGTCTCTGGTGAACCCTCTCGCCGCCCCACGCCTCTGGCCTGTACCCCAGCTTGTATGTATAAATAAATAAATCTTTAAAAAAAAAAAAGAATAGAGAGTTTAAATAGAGCTAATGAGCAAAAGTGGGTAAAGGGGGGCAGCAAGCAATGCACATTCACAATATTTTGGATAATATGTGATAAATCATTTAACATTTTTTGAACAGAAGAAGGATCATCCACACTGAGTTGAACAAACATCCATACTGGCCCTCACACATAGCCTGAGAGCTATTCCTCCACTTATCAAGACACCAGAAAGAAAGGAGAGCGTCTCTTGAAGGCTCTTCATTGTGAATGCATAGGAAACTAAAAAGCTTTTTTTATTCTGCAGAGGTCAGGGGTATGCAGAGAACACGATGTGGAAATTGATGCCAGCTTTGTGAAAGATAAACAGGAAATACCACCTATGGCCGTGTTTAGACTTGAATCACTAGTTCAAAGTCATTGAGACAGGGCCAAAGCCAAATGGGTTTTTCCTTTAACAGATTTTAGACACTTTTGATTTTTGTATTCTACTCAACATTATTCAATTACAGACCATCTGAGTTTGTAATTCCCCAAACCTCTGGCTTCTCTTTTGTCATTTCTTTGAACACTTCAAGCCATTTCATTGCGCACTAAGGTCTGGGTGGGAAAGAGGAGGAAGTTAAATTCATATTAGTCTATTTCACTCTTAGCAACACTGTAAAATATTGATAAGAGGACAGTAAGTTTTCTACACTACCTGGGAGTTTTATTTAACCATAAAATGGGAAAGAATCTATTCACATTTTTCATGCCAGCTTAAAATTCCACTGTTCCTTAAAAAAAAAAATCCAAAAAGCCTCCCTCAATCATAAAATTGCACCTTGATCCACAGAAAACTTCCGACTCAACACACCCCCCTGCCTCCCGAAACCCCAGCCCACCCACCACCACCACTATGGGCCCTCATACCTCATTCAAATAATCATTCTCACGATGGAATTTTACCTAATTCCCTTTCCACTAATTATCACAGTTTTCTGAGTTACAGAGAATTTTCTGATGCAGTTTACTGAAGTGATTTATTTCTCCTTCATCACTCATCACTAAACAACTCCCCCCTGCCCCATATGTTCCTGTGATGCTGCCAGTCAATCAAGAATTTTAGACCCATAATGGGTAGAGGTAATCTACATTCATCCAACCATAGGAGTACAACGCAAGGTAAGTAACATTTCCCATAGTAAACCAAAACATCAATCCCATCCCAGAACAGACCTTAAAAGCTTATGGTGCCTCAAGGAAAGCCTGAATTATCCAAGGAGCTAACCTCTAGCTTATCCAACTACAGTCTTTATTACAACTTGTGAGATAGGTATTATCTCCTATTTAAAAGACAAAGGACCCAAAGCCAGAGAGTTTAGGTATAGTCACAGAGTTAATAAGTAATAGACCCAGGGCTCAAATCCGGGTGTAGATGGTTAAAATCCAGTAAACTCTAGACCAGTTATTTTTCAAATAGTCTTCTTCTTCAGAGCCTAGATCTATACAGATACTGTTATTGAGAGGAAGTAAGAGAATTTGGAAGAAATGGATAATGTGGATAATGAAGGTGTTAAATGGTGCCCAATGAGCTCAGTTTCAGGACTACCTTAACTTTATTTTCCTCTAATTTATTTTCTTTTTTAATGCTGAAGGCTTCCATAGGCATAATATTGAGAGTGGGGTGAGGGGTAGAAGCACCTTTAAAAATTGTTTTTAAAAGGCTAATATTTATATGTTCTAGGTCAGTGGGTATCAAACTTAGATGCGTATTTGAATCATCTGGGACGTCTTTAAGAATCTTATTGACATGGCCACATTTGAGACAAACTACCTCAGTATTTCTGAGAGTGGGACCCAGACAGCTGTAGTTTTAAAGCTACCCACATGAGACCATGCAAGTTTCAGAACTCCTACTCCAGGTTAAGAATGTAAAGGATTGTGTTAGTCTACCAAATATATTTAATATGAAAAAAAGATTTTAGGACCCACTGAAAACAACAGTCTTTTGCAGGAAAGAAAAAAAGAGATGAGCTAGACTCTCTCATCATTTGCTTTCCTCTACTAAGCTTCTTTCTTTGGCTGTCATCTTCCCAAGTCTAATTTCCTAATGTCTGTCATCAGTTTCTCCCAAGACACTTGGCCTTCTGCAGTTATTATTGCAAATTTGGGTCCTCTGCCCCCAAGAGAAAAGAATAGACTTCAGTAAAGAAGAACTCTAGCTTAGGCCACTGGAAATTTTCTATGACCTTCTCACAGTTTTAGTTTCCTTTCAATTTCCTGTCTCTTGGTCTTAACTTGTTTTATTCCATATACACTATTCAAAATACATATCTAATATGTATTAGGATAATATGTATTAGAAGCTCTATGACCTAGAAAAGAGAAAAAAAATATATCAGCTTCTTTCCAAAAGGACTATGTGTCTGTCAATTCTGGCAATGGAACATGAAACCTTTCTACTGCCTTTCAGTTTATCCTCCTCATTAGCAGAGACTCCCACTCACTACCAGTCTCCAGATTCAAGGTCATTTTCAAAATCAAATGCAAAGCATCAAAACTCATCTTGAAAATCAGACAAATCTAGAAGATAAGACATGTTACAGGTCATTTGAATTGCTCTTCAAAAAGTCAATGTCATATGTTCACTAAAATATCCACACAACAAAAGATCAGGTTTGAGGAAGGATTGTTCTAAAGGAGGGGTAGAGACCTTAAAGACCAAATAAAATGAATTTATTTGATAAGGTACTGAATTGAACAAACTAGTTGCAAAAGACATTTAGAGAAGTGGGATATTTGAATATAGAGCAAGTTTTTCCTGTTATCAAAGAATTATAGCTCATTTTAATAGGAGTATAGTAGTATATGGCAATGCAATAAAGTCATAACTTTAGAATATGTAGGGGTGACATAACACCAGCAAAAACAAAAATGTTAGAGTAAAATGTCAAAATGTTGACAATTATTAAATTCAATGATATGTATATATTATTTACATTATTTTGTTTGAAATTTTTCAAAGATGTAATTTTTAAGTTATTTTTAAATATTACGCTTTCTATAATGATTTCCAGAGGAAACCACTCAGGAAATATAAATCCAGGGTGTACAAATATATATGGTACACAAGGCAGCCACAGAGACATGTCTACAACCTTAGACCCACACACAACTCTCTTGGCTCTCTTTGCCGTCTTGCATGAGAACTGAGTGTTGTCTTAGCTATGTACATGCTTCAGACCTAGCAAAGACTCATTCAAGAGCTTTCTAGCATCATCATAGAGTTTCAACGTTCTATGGAAGCCCACACAAAGTCCCTTAGATATAAAACTTCGTGTGTCTTCTCAGATTTCTTGGAGGTCATTGATTTCCACTGGTTATCTCAAAATTGCACACTTGATATTAGCTATCTTTGGCAAGTTCACGTAAAAGTTCTTTTGACATATAGGCAATATAGGTGCTGACTCCATCTGTAGATGAAATCACTTCCGCCATCCAACAGGACTTGTGTTTTCAGTTCCTTTAGCCACTGGTGATGAGTGATTTTCTCCCTCTCTAATCCAGTTCTTCAACCTGAGACCATACATATACCAGACTGGCTAAGCCAGGAATTCCTCCTTAGGCTAACTTAAAAGATCTATATGGATCAAACATATATCACTAAGCTCACTAGCACCTTGCCTTAAAGAACTCCACAAACTCAATCTCAGAGACAATATCCATAACCCTCACACTGGGCAGACTAGCAGGACTGACTCAGAAAATATCTGTATTTGATACTCACTCAAGAACAGAGAAAACTTCAGGATTTCTGAAGCGCTTAGTTTCCAACTTAAAACTAGTTACACCTACCCTAAGAATACGCCAAATAATCCCAAGGAAAGCAAAGGTTTTCTGTTTCAAGAAGGCTATGCCCAAAATGCTTAAAAGTCTAAAATGCACAAATGAAAAGGCAGTAAGAACTTCTAGATAGTGAAAGGTTAAAGACCTTCTTTCTCTAAGTTAATACAAACAAACAAAAAACTCCTGCTCTTTAGATGACCAGTCTGTTAATATAAGAGATGTGGAGAAACCCAGCTTCTAATCCAGTTGGGGCCACCTGATTATTATTAGAGCACGATCAAGCAGAGAAACCTTAAAGAGGAAACAGATTTGAGAGTCACGGAATAATAAAATGCTGGCCTCTAGTTGTATTTACTTCTTCAGCACTTAAACAAAAAAATCCACTCATATATCATTTCTCTTCCAAAATGATCAAAACAAGTCAGGCCTCCCAAACACAGGCATATGGTAGAAGCACTTAAGGCAAGCAGTGAGGGAAAGGCTAAGTAATCAGGCATCGTCCTGCATGATCTCAGTATCAGATCACTTGGAAGTCAAGGTTAATCTGACAGCTGTTTCAATGACGTGTTGCTCCAGAGAGTGTGTAACACCCTTGCAGAACCAGCCAGATGGAGACTGAGGCCAGGCAAAAGCCAAAGCAAAATCAGACTAGCCAAAGTCTGAGGTAAAGTTTACCAACAAGTCACCTGTAGTCTGCATCCAGGGCAGATATATTTTGTTTGCTCTGCATAGTGTTTTTCCAAGTATCACATCAATTGGGGACATTAAAAGGCCAGGATATTTCACATTAAAATCTGAACATTTTAAAATCTTCTGGAAAAAACCCAGAAGATCTGAAAACTGTCCCCAAGAGAAAAGGATACCCCATCACCATGTCTCCATAGTCCCAGCTCTCCCCAAATTGTCATGCTAATCCTTGGATTCTATATCAGGCATTAGTGTTCCAGTTCTGACTATATCAGCATTTGAATGTGCCAGCTGGATTCCAGATCCCTTGACTACTGAAGGCTAGACAAGACCAAGCATTTGAAGTCAGTGAGTCCCAGGAGTTACCTTTCACAATATTTAGCTGTAAGCTAGGGATCTTGAAGCCAGAAAGCTGGGTGAGACGTAAAAGAGCTCAGGGGTTGTCAGATTCCAAGCAGCTAGGAGAATCAAGATGGCGGCACCACAGAACAAACAGGGCAGTGGAACTAAAGCCGAAGTGGCATAACGGTGTTTTTATATTTTGTATCAGGAACAGGAACTGCTAACCAGCAGACCAATTCAAAATTCTGTCCGGTAGATGTTGTAAGCCGTGGTTTTCATTCCGCAAGAGTGTTACAAAGGTGTCGATTTAAAGAGGAAAAAATGGGGTGATAAAAAGGACCTAGTAGATAGGGATTTGCAGCCAGCCCTTGTCAACCACAGCAGCTTCCTTTCTGTGTTTTATGAGTTGGGCTTCCGCCTAAGATTTTATCTGTTGAAAGAGTTCTGTTGCTTAAAACAAACTAAACCAAGAAACTGTGAGAAACAAAAACTCGTCCTTGAAAGCTGACTACAGAACTGAAGTATCCAGAGTGGCGAGGGGGTGGGGGAGGGGTAATAACGGAAAGGAAAGGAAGCACAATGGACTGTGGTGGTGGTGGACTGTGGGTGATTGGGTGGTGGGTGCCCTACAGTAGTGATGCCTGATGGGGAAGAGTCTAATGTTACCTCAGTTACCTCAAATTAATTAAAAAATATGTAAACTTCTGGGCACACAATGGGCAAATAAAATAAATGCCAGCTACGTTTTTAATCATTAATTTCAATTAAAAGCCCAATATGTTTTTTAAAAACACTAACATTATAAGTTATCCCTTATACATTTTGAAGGACTACTTCAAAATTTAGTAAATTTCATTCTACTTAACACGACCAAGTTAAAATGGGTCCTGGCACTTATTCTGGTTTTTTGGTTTTGTTTTTTTTTCCATAATATTATCCAGTTCTAACAAAATGCCCATGAAAATTTAATAAATGTGTCAAAGGAAAGAGCAAATTAAAGAAAAATAAAACAGGGAAGGAAGCTCAAAAAACACTGTCTAAATAATAATAATCCATTAATGGGATTCATTTTCAATCTACCTGTAAAAGTTCATTTGGGCTATTTAAAACATTGCTATATTTCATATAATTTACATAACTGACATATCCTCAGAATTGTCAATTTGACATATTATGTCAGTTCAATATTTTTAAATGAAATCAATATTGAAAAGAGTCCTCTTTTAAAGTTAAATTTCTATCATTCTGTCATTATAAGACCTGCACTTTGATGGATGAAGTACAAGAACAGGCTCCAACAAATAATGTGAGCAAGACAGATAGGGCTCAGCTTCACTAAGTGGCTCCAACATATAAGATGAAGCAGTAGGCAAAATGAAGACACCCTCAGCAGACGTCTAACACCTAATCCCTGAACCTACAAATACGCTAGGTGACATGGCCAAGCGAAATTAAGGTCGTTAACTAGCAGGCTCTAAACTAGGAGACTGATGATTCTGCACTGTCCAAGTTAGTTCATATATAACAAGTGTCCTTAAAAATGGAAGCAAGAAGCAAAAAAGAATCAGAGGAAGAGGTGACTATGGAAGAAAGGGACAGAGGAACGTAACTGCATGAAAATGAAGGAAAGGGGCCATGAATCACGGAACCTGGGTAACTGTTAGAACTTGGGTAACTGTTAGAAGCTAGAAAAGGCAAGGAAGTAGATTCTCCCCTAGAGCTTCCTAAAGAGAAAGCAGTCCTGCCAGCACTTGGATTTTCGCCAGTGAGACCTGTGCCAGACCTCTAACCCACAGAACCACAAGATGATAAAATCATATTGCTTACGCTACTCAGTTTATGACAATTTTTAATAGCACAATAGGAAGTTAATACAGCCACCAAGAACCATACTATCTGTCCCCAGCCACTGTGCACAGGTGATTATTTAATCAAAATAAAGTTGAAATTGAAATTCAGTTTGAACAGTGCAGACAAACACTTATTACCGTAGAAATTTCTAGGGGACAACACTAATTTCTTCAGCATCTCTCCTCAATTAGCTTTAAAGCCTATAACTCTGTGCATGGTTATTTTAAAATCTATAAGTCTCCTTTTGTCTCCTAGATCAAAATTGAAAGCTATGTATTTCTAGGAGAAGATGAATACTAGAGATGAAACTAAAGCAAATAGGTCCTGGGCCTATAACAGGAAAAGAAATGTCATTCCTGTTTTACTGAGTCAAGCTGTGGGCTTTGTGATAGATATTTTCACTGTCAAAGGTTTTTATTTCAATTTTCTCCTACATGTGTAGCTATTCTCAAAGGCTATAGTTATAAGAAATAGGAATATTGAATAGCGAGATCATTACTGCAATTTAAAATTTGCAAAAAAAAAATTGTAAAAGGATGTAAGTAATGACTATTGGCCAAAAAAAAAAAAAAAAATCTAAATCATTTCCTCCGCTATAACTTTTCTGGGCTTTATTCACAGTAGTAATACAGTGAAGCCTGAAGATATAAAGCAGTTAGTGTCAAAGCATAAGGTCATGTTATTCAAAATTACACTACTGATTATGAATCACAGCTTTCCATTTTAACATGAAGCTGTTATTTAAAATGTATGCTTTCAAATGTTTTAAAATGTCCACTCATCCACGTCACCTGGAAGTAAGAAACAAAAATAACAGGCAACACAAAAAATAACAGACATCAGCTAAAGAACACATACCTGGATTAAAATAACAGAGCCAACGGTTCAAAACCAAGTGTACAGAAAAATTCCACAGGTCACATAAGCATAAATTCCACAGGTTAGGAACAAACAGTAAGTCTTAGAGAAAGAACACTCAGGTAGCAAAGATCCAGGCGACAAGGACCGGATCACTAACTGTCATCAAGGTTTCAACATTACAGCTGTTTGCTTCGTCCCAGGAAAATGAACCAAGCTCCAAACCTGGGAATGGCAGGTTAAGTGAACCTGGGCACCCAGCAGGAATGAGGAGTGAAGAGGAGGAGAGAAAGGCCTTCACACACTGGTCACGTGATCATTAAATTCATTACCAAAGAGAATATGGAAACCTTATTACCAAAGGTAAAAATTACATGAGGCGGAATAATAAATTTCAGGATGGAAAATGGAAATCAGAGTTGTTGATCATATAAAAATATGATTAACTCCTGAGTAAAATAATGACTCTAATGATGACATGTGTCCCTGGAATTTTGGGGCAAAGAAAAAGGAGTGATTCACATGAAGTGAAGGGAAGCAAGCAGTAGGTGGTCAAGGGGGAGAGGGAAAGGCAGGGTCAGATGGTGGAGAGCAAATTCATGCAAAGACCACACATGAAGAACTTGGACCCCTCTACCCCTCATAAATTTTCCCATCTGCTTGCTGCTACCTGCAAGTCACCATGTCATGGCTGTAGGAAAAAATGCTTTTTTAAAAAAGTGTCTACAATCTCCCATACAGAAAAGTTAAACAAGGAATACTCTAATACCTGTTCTTACTCATCTTTCCTAAAGAGGATCTGTTTTCCCACTCACACTCACACATATTGCATACCTACTCTACAGTCCATATGCTAGGATTCCAGGCTTTTAAAAGACAGAGTTCCTGATTTCAAGGAAAATAAAAAGAACAGTTGAGAGAATTAATGATTGAAATATGGTAAATGAAGTTGAGTCCCATTAGAAAGCAGACTTAAGGTGGATGAAACTATCCTTGGGAAATTGACAACAGAACTGTTTAGAGAGGCCATAGATAGAGCATAAATAATGTAGTCTCCTCTGCTTTTAAGATTTTTCCCAGTTTATCCTTTACCAAGTATTTAAAAGTTGAAGTTACTCAAAGCTTCAGAATGGATAAAACCCTTTTATTTTCTTAACTCTCTCTCTAGACAATGTTATCAATGCCCATGACTTCAAATACCATCTACAATGCTACCACTCAAATATGTATACTCATCTCAAACTTCTTCTCTGAACCTGAAAATATGTTTATACAATTGTCTACCTGACATTTTCAACTGGACATTTTACAGGTACTTCAAATTCAAGATCTCCAAAACTGAACTCCTGATCTCAAAACCAAGAATGATCACACCACCCACTCAGTTGTCCCTCTCCACTCGCAGTGTGACAGAGTGATTTCCTGTTTACAGATCTTCAGCTGCTTCCCACCGCTTTTAGGATAAAGCTCCAAATCCCTGCATAGTCTCCTGATCCCTGAATGTCCTGCCCACACCTCCCTCCAAAGGCTCATCTTAGCTCTCTCTACTTTCGAACTACACACATGTTGACTTAGTCTTACACACTCCATTGTGCCATGCTTTGTCCAGATCTCCTACCCGGAAGATACATACCCCTCAGTCCCTCGAGATAATTCTTATTTCTTTGGAGTTCAACTCAAATAGTATGTCCTTAAAGATGCATTCCTGATACCCCACACTAAGTCAAAATGTTTAGGTAATGCCATCAATGCTAGATGATATTACCAAAATTACAACTTAATAAGTACAAATGCTAATTCAGCACCTACTACTGGTGCAAACACTATTCCAGGAGATGGATATTCAGCAACGGGAAAAACAGTATCTTGTATCAAGATATTTCCAGTATTTTGGTGCTGCATACATGTCATGAGGAGAGAGCAATGCACAAATAGACCAAAAAAAAAATCAAAATAATTTCGGATAATATATAACATAAGAGCAACAAAATAGGTGCTATGTTAGAGCATGGCTCGGTCAAGGGGAGGGCCAAGAGGGAAAGCACCACCTTAGATGCATTGCTCAGGACTTGCTCTTCCTGAAGGAATAAAGTTTCAAAATGTGCATACTTTGTCTTACTGCTGTATCTCAAGTGCCTGGGTCACAATGGGTAATCAATAAATATTCAAGGGCCTTCCTGGTGGCGCAGCGGTTGAGCACTGCACTGTGGAGCTGGCGGCAGCGCACAATGCGGGTTCAATGCCCAGCTGAGGATAATCCCACATGGTGGGGCAGACCTCTCCTGCCTCACCCGCTGCTCCCCTCAGCAGTGTATTTCTGATCTGCATGTTCTGCTCCCCACTCTGTCTCTGGTGAACCCTCTCACCGCCCCATGCCTCTGGCCTGTACCCCAGCTTGTGTGTATAAATAAATAAATCTTTAAAAAAAATATTCAAGGAATAAATGTATAAAAAATGGTCAAAGAACAGCTGTAATTCCAGGGAGGTCACATGTTTATATTACAATTCCCCTCATCAGTTGTCTTCAAATAGATGAACAGATGAAGAAATGAAACAAAAATATCTACTTCCATAAACTCCCCAGATAAATACAAGGTCCTTCGTTGATTAGGATCCCATTACATAAACTACTGTCTAAATTCTCGATTCTTGACTTCTTAATCAACTTGCAGCCAAACAGTTAATAAGTCTACCCACACAAAGTGGGTGATAACCTCTTTATCAAGGCACTCCAGGTAAATCGACAATGCACCCTTCCTTATTTAAGATAGAAGAACCTTAATCTTATCAGACATAATTAAGGAAGATAAACAGTCTATACAACAAACTATAAATCCCATTCAGAAAACCTCAATAGCCAGTGCTCAATAATTATAAACTAGCACTTCAGAACATTTCATTTCAGTGAGATCAGAAAATGTGAAAAACGTGACTTTAATGGACTATGAAAAAGATACTTTGCTTACAGTATGAAAGATAGAAGAGGAGAGGAGAGAAGAGAGGAAGGGAGGCTTGGAAGAAAGGGAAAGGGAAGCAAAAGAAGGAGAGGAGAGAGGAAAGACCATGATTGACACCCGGCTCCATCATTTACTAGCTGCTGGTCTTAAGAAAATTATTTCATGGCTCCCTGCCTCAGTTTATTTTCTCTGAAATGAAGATATCACCTATCTCATGGGTTTGTAGTGAAGATTAAAAGAGTTGATATAAATGGTATGCCTGATCAATGCCTGGCACGTAGCAAGCGCTTTTTATGTGTTTGCACAATAAGCAAGTAAAGTACAGTAACCTTATCTTAAACCTGCAGTAAAAATGGGTACAGAGTGGCCATTCAATAGCTGCAGGGCTCATTTACCTTTCTCCCTTTCCTTTCCCACTTCTCTTCTTCATCCTCAGGGGTTTTGTTTGTTTGTTTGTTTGTTTTTGCTTTTGTCTCAGACCCCCAGGAGGCCACACAGGATGTTGGAAATTCCCTCTCCTCAAAGTGTTTGCTGATCTCGAAGCAAAGTTTGCTCTCATTGGAGGCAAGAGGCTCTCACTGGAGAATTCAGCTTGTCTTCCTTCAAGTGCAGCCTGGAGAGCTTTTGGAATCAGCAGCCCTCCCTGCGGTACATCCAACAGTTGCTGACGTGAACAAACCAACCATCCACAGGCAGAAGCCGCCTTCGTGTTAACCCTGTAGCTCTGCACCAGCAGCCCCTCTCTACGCCATAAGGGACTAGGCAGCCACCATCTTGCCAGCACAACTTCAGTTTGCAGTGAGTCACCCAAGAAGAGAGGCTTCAGACAAAGTGGAAGAGAGATGAGAGGCCTGATGAGAAACTGACAACACCAAAGCTCGGGTCATCTCAAAAGCAAACCTCCCATGTGTATGTTAAGCTGAAGGATGTGGACAGGAAGAATGGGCCAGAGCCAGTGAGTATGAGGGAAGAGATACAATGGCCATTGTACAAACAAAAGGTCCTGGGTCAGGGATGGAGAAGAGGCTGGTTGCAAAGACAGTCCAGCCAGCCCCAAGAGGCAGGGCTTTAGCTGGCAGCATGAAAATCCCTTCCTGCCAAACTCCACCAGGCCAGGGTTGCCAAGGAACACACTCACGAGGCCAAGAGTATGTTATTCAGAGCATCTTCCCAGTGAAATGTGTGTGGCATATTTTGAGGCTGGCAGAAGCTTTGCCCCAGATCTTCTCTCTGGAGCTTCCTCATCTTTCTGATCAGGAAAAGAGACCCTTTCTAGTGATTTTCATAGAATGAGCATCCAGTTAGATACATTTAAACTTCCAAATTAAGCAGAAAAATGCCTTGAGAATGTACCAACTTCACTGAAAGTGATAGTTTGGGATTTTAGAAAATATCAGGTACTCCAGAGGTTCGGTGCATCTAACTTCTGCAAACTACATTTGATAGCGATGGTTATTAGTTGGTTATTAGTCCTTGATTTATCAGATGCTGTCTCCAATTATAATAATAACAGCTCCCATACCCCCTTTCAAAGATCTATGCTGCAGGCATCATGCTTGTACTTCTCAGAATTTATTTCACTCAATCCTCCCTCCCAGTGCCTGCGATGTTCATGTTATAGCCCATCCCATCACACAGTTAAGGAAACAGCACAGAAAAACATTTCTTAAAAATCATGTGGCAAGTAAGGGGCTAAGCTAGGAGCCAACCCCCAATTAATCTGACTTTAATATCTGTATTCTTTCTGCTGTACTGTATAATTGTATGGCCCCTACTCAATGGAATACAAACTTGAAATGGTTTTCCTTTCAGGCTCACTGTTGCCAGTTGTGCTACAATGAATCAGACTTGACTGCCCCGTAAGACATCCAGGCAGATTCCACAACTTTCCAATCACTTTCAGTTAGTAAAAGAGTCTCACTCCAGTAATAAAGATGCAAACCTATTTTTTTTTTTTTTAAATTCCAGGTTCACATCAGTTTAAAGCACTTTTCCTTCCCTCTCCCCCAGAACAGCGAGGCTTCTTCTCAGGGCCTTATCTGTTTTTCTCCTCTCCCTCCCTTCAGGCAGAGGGCAAGTGCTGTGTCTAGTGCACCTGCCCTGACACCCACCTGCATCTTCCTGGCCTACCTCCCCCCAGGCACTGAAATCTGAGAGAGGGCAGAGATGGGCTTATCAAACTGGCTGCCTGAGACACTGGGCAGCTCTTCGAGTGTCCATTCTGGCTGCCTCTGGCTCTCTCTGCTGCTAGCTGTCTTCACCAACTTGGCAGTTTCAACACTGAGGATACAAGCATCTTACTTGGCTCGGAGGTGTTCTGCTGCACACCAGCTCCATCCATGACTGAGGATGCCCTTGGGAGGAAGGGGTGCTGAGTGCCTGTGGTGTCTCGACCAGTGCTCCATGCCCTCAGCTACCCCCCAACCATATGTCATCAGACCAGTCCCTACACCCCACTCTGCACATCATGCTTCTCCTGTGGAGCCAGAAGAACTGTGAAAATCAGGGCCTCCCTGGTGGCGCAGCGGTTAAGTGCTGTGCTGTGGATCTGTCGGCAGCAGAGACGCGAGTTCGATGCCCGTCCGGGGAGATTCCCACATGGCATGGCAGACCTCTCCTGCCTCGCCCTCTGCTCCCCTCAGCAGCGTATTTCTGTCGACCTGCCTCTGCTTGTCCCCACTCTGTCTCTGATGAACCTCTCGCTGCCCCACGCCTCTGGCCTGTACCCCAGCTTGTATGCATAAATAAATAAACATTTAGGAAAAAAAAAAGAAAGAAAGAACTGTGAAAATCTTCCAGGTCTTCCAGGTGGAGTGAGGGATTCCCTCTGTCTTCTTAGATGCATTATCCTGTGGTCCCTTCTTAATCAGCTTGGGAAGATGAGAGCAGTCAGGCAGGAAGTAGGCATGGGTTTCCAAGTTCACATGGCCCCACCACATCAGGGCCTCACATCAGTCTCCCCTCCACCACACTCAGCTCTACTCCACGCTAATGACTGTGCCAAGCAGGAATTCTGCTGCCTTCCCCTCATCCAACATCTAGGCAGGAGGGTGAAGTCAGTCTCCCGTGACACCTCAAGCTCTATCTAGTTCACCTTTCACAGGGCTTTGAGATAGGCAGGAAGCCCCTTTGGGGAAGGGAGGGAAAACGAGAACATTTGGCCATTTGGTCAGTTACTTGCAAGAGCAGCAATGTCTTTTTTCCCCCCTCTCTACTCCTTACCTGCTTTAACTGTTGGAAGGAAGGGGAAGCATGTGGTGATAGTTTAGAATAGTAAGAATACTCTGACCATCACTCACTGAACTCAGGAAAGTGTCTGACCCCAGTTATTTGCAGCTCACTTTAAAATAAGGGGTTACTCTGCGTGCTCATTTTGGGCCCTAAGTTATCAATTCCAAAATAATAGGAAAAGTCCCACTCAATATATTGCAGCACAAATTCTGTCCAGTTGCCTGAAGTACGATGCATCTCAAATTTTGGTTGAACTTGACGGAAAACAAACACAAAATTGCGGTTGGAGATTCTTTCAAAAGATATCCTTCATCTGTTCTACCCTGACTGGCTGTCTCTGTCATAGAGCTGTTTTGCCTGCTCCCTCTGCAATTGCTTTTTTTTTTTTTTTCATTCAATTATTCTTGCATCAAAACTTCAGTCATCAGATAAATTCAATACACATTTCCCTTTATTACCTTCCTTAGTCTCTATTCTCTGCAAGAATACAAAGCTCCTAAAAGATTAAACCTCTCCTGGGCATCAGAGTAGAGCTCAAACTCCATACTTGGCTTGCTTCAGGGGTCAAAGCTCTGTTTCTCCCTTCTCCAGCTTCTCCCTCATGGAACCAGCTATTGAAGGAGACTTCCAGAATGAGAGTGGCCTTCATCATGGCAAGCAAACTCAGACCAATTAGTGCCCTTGGTGCAGACCCTGTCCACCTTCTCCAGTTATCATGGCCCTGCTCTCCTGTACACCTCTAATTCCTGCTGCTTCTCCCCTTTCACATGGTGGGTATAAATCTTCACTGCCTGGTAACAGTTGTTTAAGGGGACCAGCCACTAGGCTTCAGATTCATTTCCTTCTTCCATTATTTACCGCACTTTTAGTATGGTTCCATTTCCTTATAACTCTCCTTCCTAATTCTCTGCCATGTGGCTTTCAGTTCTTCAATTAATCACACACTGACAATGCTGGAATATGATATTGAAAATCAGGAACTTCAAGTTCCCGACCTTCATCTTGACCTCTCTATGTAGTTGTATTGTCCAAGCCACATTTCTCAAAATTTTCTCCTACTTTAGCCTCAATAACACCAATCTCTCCTGTTCTCTCACCTCTGGTGGCTCCTTCTCTGTATTAACAGGCTCTTCTCTGCTTCCTTCCTTCTTTCAACCTATTTTTTCAAACTAAAGGGTACGTCTTGCTACAAAATGAATGTGCTCGTAACTGTGGAGTATGTTAAAAACTCACAGGCTATGGAAGACTCACCCTTTATTAAGAATTACAACTTCATTTAGGATATTTAGGATAGTTCTATTATTCACTTAGAAGCAAGTTTGCAATCTTGTACTTCTATTCAAAGCCTGCAGCAGTCTAGCCAGACCAGACTATTCATCTGTTACTTCAAGCTTGTCCTGGGTACATTCCTGCCTTTACCAATGTCCTTCTCACTAGCTGAAAGCCCTCTTTCTCAATCATATTGTAACCAGTCTTTAAGATCATCATGACAGCCATTTTCCAGAGACAATTCCAACCAGGAGACCCTGCTCGTCTCCAAATTATAAGACCATTTAATTGCATTTAATCATACATAGTTCGCATTTTAATAAATCCCAGACCCTTCACTGATTTCCAATAGGAATCACTTTAACATATTTTCATTGTGATTTCTATAGTTTTACTGATATTTGTGGGGCAATCAGGAAGGGTTTATTATATTACCCCAGAACACAGCATTTCACATGAAAATTCTCCATCTTGCTTTCTTCTTTTTAAAAGCCACCTCTTATACCACCATCAAAGACACTCTTGACCCTTCTATCTTTTAAGTTCCTTCTTTCAGAAACCAGAAGATGATCCAGGCCTCGGAGGCTGACTCTTACCCATCATCTGAGGAGAAACAGTTTTCCCTGCGGTGGAATTCTCTCTGTGATTATCAGAGAGACCATGAGAACCTGAAAAAATCAACAACTAAATCAACAAAAAGGGGTGGGAACACATAATTCCCCCTGAGTGAGACATGTTACTGTGTCATAGCTCAAACAGGGTCACAGGGAGATGACCGAAGATAAAAGTGCCACACCACAATAGGAAAAACTAACCACCCCTGGTTTGGAGTCGGTGCATGAGCTGGCAGCAGATTTCCTGGGCCAAACTTCACCCAAAAGAAGCAGGTAGCTGGGAATAAATAGCAAATCACATGTGCAAACAATGCTTTTAAAAAGCTGCAGGCAAAAGTAAGGAGGAAAGTAAAAGGTAAAAAAAAAATCATGCTCACACTTAAAACCTCATACCAAAGGGCAATGGCTATTTGCCTAGACACAGCATTGGTCCCCTTTCCTTACAAACCGTGTGTAAATACTTGATCCAGAAAAGACATGCTTCATTCGAGATAAGTACAAGAAAGAGAAATGGACAGATGGAAGCCACACAAGAAGAAAAAGGAATAGGGAAAAAAAAGTGACATCCAAAAACTATGACCACAGAACAGATAAAAGTTGTGGTCGAATATAATGCCATGAAACCCAAAGTAAGCAAATGCTTCCATAAAATAAAAATTCAAAGTACATAAATATGCCAGTGTTCAGGTAAAATAAGGCAAGGCAAGAGGAAGAGATGATTTATTTGGTGGGAAAGCTCATAAAAAGAAGAGAAAAATAAAACCACCAGAGACACAAGGATCACATTAGAGGTACCCCAAGATAGTAGGAAGATATTGCTGAGACAAAGTAAAGATTATGAAGGACACAAATGAGAAAAGCAATCATAATGAAAATGATCAAAGTCAAAATAATTAGAGCAAAAACAATGTTTTAATGATGACAGCAAAAAATGATATGTATGAAAATCAGAAGATGAAATCAAACACCAGCAAAACTAGTATTCTCTCCAAACATAAAAGTATAAAATAAGGAAAAAGTAAACTTACTATTTTCAGTCAACATTATTATTTACCTGGACAACACAAAAGAACCAAATGAAAAACTGTAAACAATAAGAATATATTGAATATTCATATAAGAATATTAATAAGAATTCACTAAAGTGGATGAACATGAGCATAATACAGTAATATCACTGCTCTTCATATAACCAAACAACACTGATAGAAGTATAAAGAAAGAGTATATTGTATTTAAAATGTAAATTAAAAATTTTAAATACAAAGAAAAATGTACAACAAAAAATATATACAAATCCATATGAAGAAAACTGTTAAGTGTCACTAGAGGACAGACAAGAATTAAACAAATGAAAAGTATGTCCATGGATAGGAAAAACTCAGCATTTTAAAGATACTACTCCCTAAGTTATTCTATAAGCTTTACATGATCACACATATAAACACAAAATTAGCACTGTTTGAAACTAGACAAAATTTTCTGAAGTTCACAGAAAAAATAAGAATGATCAGGAACATTCTGAAAAAGAAGATAAATGATCAGGGATTATCACTGTAAAATATTAAAGTTTAGGTAATGTTTTAATATTTTAAATGTTGAGCCACAGGTTTGTTAATAGACAAAAAAGATAGTGAAACAGAACAGAAGGTCCAGAAACAGATTCAAATATAGTTAGAAACTTTAAATGTGTTAAATGAACTTGAATCCCATGGGAAACAGTGAACCATTCAGTAAGTGATATAAAATCAAAAACCCCGATAACTAAATGGGAAAAAAAATGTTGGATCTGTACATTACCCCTTATGCCAAATAAATCCCAGATCAGATCAAAGACTTAAACATAAAAATCATTAAAGTATTATAAGAAAATAAGAGGATTTTTAAAAATAATTTCAAAGCAATGATTTCATAATTATGTCACAAAACTAAAATTCCATAGACGACTGATAAATTAAACTAATACAAATAGAAATAAATCCACAGAAAGGAAATAAAAAGTTCTTCATAGCAAAAAATACAAACAAAAACTCAAGACAAATGACTAAAACAAAAAAGAGACAACTGATTAAGAAACTAGGGAAAAGATTTGCAAATCATAAAACATTGGGCTAACTTCATAAATTCATTAAGAACGCTCACAAATCAATAAGACCAAAAAGGCTTTCAAAAAAGATACACACACACACACAAGTACAGATAATTCACAAAAAAATACGAATGACTATTAAACTTAGGAAAGGATGTCCAATATCATTCATGATAGAAATGTAAACTAAAACAGACACCATTTCCTTCCGGCAGACTGTTACAGATGGTAAGGTTTGTACACATCTTAATGACAGGGAACAGAGAAATAAGCACATTACATGTTGCCACTGGGAGCACACAACCTCTATGGAGCATAGTCTACAATACGCATACACTTTTTAACACAAAAATCCCTCCTCCAGAAATTACCCTACAGTTATACTAAGAAAAACATTGATACACACACAAGGAACATTCAATGTTACATTGTAATAGCAAAAGTGTGAGAAAATCTAAATGTCCCTGTATAATGTACTAAATGAATTACGGTACATCCATGAAGTAGAGCGTGACACTATTAAAAAGAGTGCTTTCTATGTACAAATATTAAGCAGCCTCCAAGATAAAGTGTCAGGAGAACAAAGCAAGGTGAGAACAAAATGTCTAGGAAGCTACTACTTAACTACAAAGAAGAAAAAATAGGCTCCCAGTGGAAAAACACATAAGAAACTGATAACAAGGGGTGCCTCTGAGAATAGAGGGGTTGCCTCTGTGGAGCATAACACAAGGGCTTAGAGGAAAGAAGAGGAAACTTATATCTCACTAGACACACTTTTCAGTGTGCTCTACTTGTACATATTACCTCAAAAACTATAAAAACGTTAGTCTTTTTTATATAGCTTCTTTTATCTGATTCATGTATCATCTGAAATTCTCAACAAACATGCACTTAATGTCTATTCTTCCAAAAAGGGTGTCACCTTTATGGTTATTCTTGTTTTGTTCCAGGGGCAAGCTGGATAAAATCAACCCCTAAGGGTATCTATCAGTCTTTCCATTTTCACTGTGATTATAATCTCTAGGAGGAAAAAAATAATAGACAATACTGGTTCTTTTTAAAAAGCCCTTTAAATCATTTCTGTTCTTAAATAATTCTGTTGGCAAACATCAAAAAGATTTTTTTTCTACCCTTACATCCAAAAATAAACTTATTTTCAAAGGCACCTCTTATTTTACCAAAACAAAAAAAACAAGCATCCCAAAGTTTTGTGAGATGTAGCTCTATCAGGGTACAAAATAACTGTCTCCTTCGAACAAAAGAAAAGAAAGATTTTGTTCCTATTTTGTTTGAATCTCTTTATTCTTTAGAAATGCTATGCCAAGTTTCAACCTGAAAATACATGCCTGCAACATATGTGTTGACAGACCTTTATCTAGAGAAATGTAAAATCCAATAATTCTTAACCAGGTGTTAGTTTTCATGCACAAGCATTTCCTAAGGAAACTTAAACCCTTAGTAACATTAATTGGGTTAATACAAAAGTTTACTTAGATCACAAGTAAGTCTTAGAGACTACAAAACCATACTAAATTCATGTAGCCTCATCAATGTGATTTTAACGAGATGTAAATGAACATATTTATTAAACAGGCACAATAACCCCACAAAAGTGTTTTAAGCAAGCATCATTAAGGACAAAAAGTTCAGAAAATACAATCGTTCCAGTCCTGTCTACTTCTCAGGTGACTTTCCTCTTCAGAACCTTTCAGTTTCCAATGGGTTTTTCCAGTGGGACCAACCCAAGCTGTGATGCCAGCTTTGGGTTATTTTATGAGGTTGAAAATTTTAAGATACTTTGACACTGGTTGATAAATTGCATTCCTGACTAAATTAGATCTCCTATGATCAGTTTCATTGTTTCTAGTTCAACAATTATTTTAGAAATAAGACATTTTATTCCACGACTGTTTCCCACTCCTCCACTTCTACTTGCTTAAAAGTAATAGAATTGTCAAGGTGGTTTTTTCTTTTATTCTAACTACCTTTTCCCCAGCTGCTGTCCTAACTTAGCATTTTATTAGATTTGCTTCAATATAGTATTTGACCCTCTTCCTGACTAATAAGGCAACGTGGTTCTCATACTAAAGCTGTCTGGCCAAACGGCATTGTCCCTTGTTTAGAGCCTCGAATGGTTCCCCATCTCCCTCAGAGGAAGAGCCCAGGTCCTGAGCATGCCTCCAGGCACCTGAACACTAACATCTCGACTCTACTTGTCCTCCTGCTGTGCAGGTCACCCTGGCCTCCATACTGAAGCACAGTGTTCCCACTTCAGAATCTCTGCAGTAACTGGCCCCTCTGCTTAAAATGCACTTACCCAGAGCAGACATAGTGCCTTCAAGGCTCAAAATTCACTCCTCAGGGAATCTTTTTTAGACTTGCCTATAAAAAAAGGGCACAACTCCCCATTCTAGCAGTCCTTTTCCTCCTCCCTTGCTTTATTTTTCTGCACAGAACATGTCACTTTCAAACACACTATAATAATACCATGCATTTAACATTCTGTTCCTAGTTGGGCTTTAGAAACCCCATGAAGGCAGATTTTCATGTTTCTACTCACTGCTGTATTTCCCAGCACTTAGAACAGCGTCGGGCACATGGTAGATGCCAGGGCTGCTGAAGAGTACTGGGCAGATGGTATATCACACAACCCCAGAGGCCAAATTTTCACGTGGCCTTGGAGTGGCACTGAGGAGCAGCCCTGCCAAGGATTCAGCTTTGTGATCTGTAATACAGCAGCTCCTACCAACAGTCTAACATGCCCATGAAGTTTTATTTTTGCCTCCTTTTTGGTTTCATTTTTATTACACAGTAAGCTGGTGCTGAATATTACAGAGATAATTATCTAATAAAAGCAGAAATTTTTATCCATTTCACCTAAATCTGTAAGAATTCCTCTAAGCATGAAACCTAATAGGATACGTTTTTCTGCCAGACCCTTGAAAACAGTATTCGTGAACTATCACTCTTGCCAAAATTTGGTTAGTTCCTAGTTTTAATTTTTTTCTTTAAATACAAATACATGTGAAAACAGTTCTCCAGAGAGATTCAACAGGCAAATTAACTGATAATTAGTAAAGAATCTAAATGCTAAAATTTCATGTGTTTCATAAATACAAACTAAGTGAAAAGTTGCCAAGAATTTTCTTTTTATCCCAATTTTTGGAAATGAGTTGCAGATTCCTCATATGATTCTTCATTCATTCCAAGCACTAGAATTACTTGGAAGAATACTCTTAAATGTAATGCATGTCAACAAACCTCAAATTGATAGGTTCCTTGTTGCAGCTGCCAAACCTTAGCTAGGCCATTTGTTTTACTTTTGTTTTACACATGAATTTCACAATACAATGGTTAGCACTGTAGTGAAGCTACATATTCTTCTTGGCAAATTAAAAGCTGAATAGAATTACAAATGCCACTCAACACTATAGCTCTTAGAATTTATAATGAAACATTAGAAATACTGAAAGAAGAGAGTTATGTCCTCTCCCTTAGACATACTTACACATGCTGTTCACACACACACACTCATTCACAGTTTATGTGTACTCTAAATCATATGCCTCTACAATTGTAGTCGAATAGTTTCAGCCACCATAAATGCTGAGTGCAATGCAAGAAATCAGAGTAAATATTTGTACACTGGTGTATCACCAGTTGACCAAAACCATGTAAGATCATTAATGATAGGAAAGGAAGTTCCACTGAAATACACTGTTTTAATTACACTTTATATTTTGTGGTAATTGTATGCAACTATAAGAATACAGAGATTTCATGTATCCTTTACCCAGTTTCCTCCAACACAACATCTTACAAAACTATAGTAACAATTTCAGAACCAAGGCAATGCTATTGACATGGTTAAGACAGAACAAAGAGCAATACCATCAAAATAAGCATTCCTCAGACTGCTCTCTTATAGCCACACTCACTCTTCCTCCCATCTCTTACAACTACCACCTACCCCTTAAATCCTAGCAAACACTAACTTCTTTTCCATTTCTATAATTTTGTCCCTGTAAAAAATGTTATATAAAAAAAATCATATAGTATATGAACTTTAGGATCTGGTTTTTTGTTGTTTTTTTTTTCCATCATGGCCATTGTCAGTATCAACAGTCTGTTAATTTTTATTCTCAGTAATATTCCATAATATGGATACATCACGGTTTGTTTAAACATTCACACAATAAAGGACATGTAGGTTGTTTCCATTTTGGCATTGAAAATAAAGCAGTTTTAAAACAGTCATAAATTCAACTTCCTTAATAGTCAAGGGACTATTCATGTTATTTATTTCGGAATGTATGAATTGTGGGTTTGTTTGTTTTTTTTTCCAAGAAATTGGTCTGTTTCATTTGTTATCAAATTTATGCGTGTAGAGTGTTTGTTGTAGTCCTTATTAACCTCTGGGTGTCTGAAGTTGGTGATTTTCTGTTCATTCCTGATGTTGATACTTGTTTCTTCTATTTTATCTTCTTCACCAGTCTTGCTAGAGAATTGCCAATTTTGTTATCTTTTCAAAGAAGCAATTCTTTCATTCATTGACTTTTTCTACTACTTTGTAGAGTACATTGGTTGTACTCTATTAGAACTGCATGCTTTGGGATTTTTGTTAGTTTTTATTCCTAGCTTCTTGAAGTGGGACCTTAGATTAATATTAGATTTCTCCTCTTAATAATATATGCATTTACTCTTATAAATCTTCTCAGCACTACTTTATCTGTGCCACACAAATTTGGACATATTTCATTTTTATTCCCTTCAGTGTATATTTTTTTTAATTTCCCTTGAGAGTTCCTCTTTGACCTGTGCATTATTAAGAGGCATGTTGCTTAGTTTTCATTTGGTTCTTTTTAATATATTTTGTTTCTTTGGTGAGATTGTCTATTTTTTTCAATGATTTCACACATCTGTAATTGCTCATTAAAGCATTTTTATCTATTTGCTTTGAAGTCTGCCAGATAACTCTAAAATCTCTGTCATCTTGCTGTTGGCATCTATTGATTTTCTTTTTTTCATCCAGTTTGGGTACCCCTGGTTCTTCTGTTATGACAAGTTATTTTCTATTGAACCATGGATATTTTTATATATGTCATGAAATTCTGGATCTTATTTAAATATTTTATATTAACTGGCTTTCTCTGATACCATTGTAATGGGAGAAATGGGTGAGAGTTAGTGCTTCATCAATGCCAGAGGAGGTAGCAGTCCAGATTCCTCACTTGACCTCCACTGATACTCAAAGTGGGGGCTCTTCTCATAAACTCATAGTGAAGGTGGAAGTATCAAATACCCATCAGTCTCCCCTGACAGTGTAGTAGAATGGTCTCATTACAGCTGGCTGTCTGAAAGTACTACCCCACACTCCATGTCCTCTGGTACTCTGCCAACAGGGAAGGGGAGAGCTGCATTATTGCCACTTGGGCTGCAAGTCCAAGCTCCCACATGGTCTCTAATCCACACATGGGGTTGGGAATCAGGAGGTTCATTAAGGGTTGGTGGGTATCGAAGATCTGGTTCCCTGAAGGCTCTTCTCTGTATTGGGATACCTCGTTACACTCTTGTGAAGGTAGAAATCTAAGCTACCTACTGAGTTTTTATTAGCATAAATCACAGTGAGGTCACTTTTTTTCTGTAATATTTAGCAGGAGTAAAGCTGTTACTTTCTGAAGCTATTTCTTTCCTGGTCCTTTAACTGGAGAGAGCAGGTTTTTGTTGGGACATTATTTTTGTGACTGTACTCACTGGCATTTACAAATTTCAGGCTTCTTCAGCTCAAGTCTGAAAAATATAAGGCAACAAGAAAACCTAGGCAACTCAAGTCCTAAGATCCCTGGTTTGTCTCCCTACTTCTTTACACCTTTCAAAGTGTTCTATATATATAAAGTTGTACTTAGTGGGATAAACAGAAAAATATACATCTAATCCATCTTCATAGATATGAAAACTTTCCAGTATACTAATTTTTAATAACATACTGTGTAAAGAAAAAAGATTTCACAAGACAAACATGAGTGTCAATGCTACCCCTTGAATGCTTTATTTTTTTTCTGAATGTTATCTCCTCTGTGAATACTTTCCTGAACTATACAACTCAGAATGAATTACTCTGCGGTCTGTGTGTCAATAGCATATCATTTACTTTTCTATAAAACTTTGTAATCATCTGTAGTGTCACCATTTGTCAGGTAAATAAAGCAAATCGAGGACAAGGACTATGTTGAATTCTCAATATATAGATATATAGAGAGAGATATACGATAGTGCACATGTATTACAATAACACAGTGTTGGAGTATCGGGCAAATAGTGGTAGTCAATAAATAATTATTGACTGGAATAAGTAAACAAATGAACATTTATTCAGCACTTGCCCATATGTTCCAGAACTCAGTAGAGTTTGTTAAATTGGGCTGTTGTTTTAGCATCTGTCAGTCTAATCAATTCACAATTATTTCTTCCCATGGGGTAAAGAGATGCTCACCAAGTATATTGAAAGTGCAATTATTTCATATTAGCACTTTTTCTCAATTAACAATTAGCCAATCAGCAACTATTTATTTAAAACTATATCCCCATGCTGTGCCTGGTACAAAAGAATTACACATCAGGATTCTGCCTTCAGAAGTATAAAATATATTGTGGTGATTAAAGATGCGCAAAAAATTAAAGATTAAATAATCAGTAGTAGAAATGAAGTGCAAGAAAATATAAGTTATCTGGATAATGGAAAAGGATTTCATTTAAAAAGCAGGATTTTACTCAAGCTTCAAATGATGTCTAAAATTTAAGAAAGAATGAGAGAAAAGAGAAGGGCATTTCAGGTTTGAAAACAGTATAGAAAAATACAAAGATAGAAACAAACTGTGGCTAAGTATGAGGACAGAGGAATTCACTCAGAAAGAGGAAATGAGACTGAAAATCAGAGCCTGAAAAAGACTGGGTTTCATAAAGCATAGAGTGAGAAATAAAGAAATTGCCATCATATTACAGCTTACAAAGATTTTTTAAACAAGCATGTTACCATTTAAGCCACCAAATGCTTATTAATGAAATGAAGATAAGGAAAGTAAAGTAATTTAAATTGAGATCTTTAGATATTCACCCTTGTGCTAAGTGTACATTTTTCTCTCTATAACATAGTCAAATAACTGATTTTGGGGAGTGAGGGGGAGATTTTTTTCCCCAAGGCAATAAGTTTGACATGTTAAGAAATATGAATTAAAAGGAAAGGTGATGAAATCCTAACTTGAAAGGCAGCAGCAGCAAATGTGGATAAGAAAGTAGTAAATCTAGGAGATGTTTCTAAAGAAGATAGATAACTTCACAGAGGGGAGAGGAATGGCATAAAGAGAAAACTAAGATTTCTGTTGTAAATTTGAGGAAAACACTGGAACCTAAGTTAAAGGATTGGAAAACATAAATGATGAATTTACTTTTGGACACTGAGTTTAGAGAACTTGATAGGCTCATAGAAAGGCAGGACCCAAAAAAGTCATCAAGTCAGGAAGAACTGCATATTATGCAATGAAAGCTGTTAAAACAAAAGCAAAACACCCAAACTGCCTAAATCCCAGTGGCCCTGGAGACCATTAGAACTGCTCCCTGGTCAGCCCAGCCACAGACACCTTGTCGTACAATAAATACAACAGGTATAATGTTTGGCTTCCTAGCCTACTTTCCCATTTTATGTTTCCGTGTTCATTAAGGTTATCTTCTCTGACACCCACTCTCTGGTCTAGGTCAGCTGTCAATCACAATAACATTCCTCCCTTCACACTACAAAGATAGAATGACCCAAGCAAGGCCAACCAGAATCTTCCACGGCACAAAGACCTACAATTAGATATAGTTATATATATGGATACAGATACAGATTTAGCTACAGATGAGTATTAACTATGTTTTCTTCATTTTTGATGCCTGGGCTGCCTCTCTGACCAGGAGGAACTACATCCCCCAGGATTAGCTAATTCCAAGACTCCCCTGTGAAAATTCCCTTAATATACAAACCAACCAGGTCTCCAAGTCCATACCCTCCAACCACTTCCTTTCTCTCATTCTCACATGCAAAGTCAATATTCCTCTGCCCTAATCAAACCAGGGCCAGGTACCAGATATCTTGGGACCTAACCCTCAGCGCCTGCTGAAATTCCTCAAACCAGCCAGTCCTAAACCTGCTTACCTTGCATCACCCACTGTTTCTCACCAAAATCACACTAAACTCTTGCCCAGCTTTCTAAGCTTTCTCCTTATTACTGCACCCTGACTGACGCTGATGTTTCCCCATAGGCTCCTGCATGGCATATAGTTCTTGGTAACTATAACAAACTCTCTTTTCCAAGGCAACCCTTTCTAATCTGTTGGCCTCACCTTCCCTGAATGATAATAAAAAGTATTTTTTTAAACATATAGATGTTGCAAATAAAAGTTGTTCCCACTGGGACTGTTAGGACGTGACTCTGGAGCTCTGGGCCGTAGGTGTGTGTGCCATATGCTGAGAGCTTAATTGCGGGATTAAACCAAGCAGAAGAGAAGTCAAAAGATAAGATGACTGGCAGAGGTGGGCACATGCCATCTGAGCCCTGCATGCAGCCATAACTAAAACTAGACAGATCTCTACACTTTACAGATAAGAAATTGGAGGTTCCCTTTTTTGATTTTATCTCCTTTTAGTTTCATTGTTTTCACTTACAACAAAATGTTCTGATTCAACATCTCCAAACACATCATCTTCCCCACATCTTTTAACTAGAAAGAGGATTTTATTCTTTCTGTTAAAGAAACCATAATTATCTCTATCATTCAGACCCCAAAGTACAAAATCATCTATTCATCCTCCCATATATCCAATCTGCCATTAAAATCTCACCGTCCTTTTCTTGTGTCTCTATAAATAAAATCATTATCCCTTTAATTCAGGTCTTCTTTATTTCTTTCACTTAGCAACAGTATCATACACAACCCAACTCAGTTCTGCCAGACCAGAAGCCTTTCCTGATCTACCTAGCCAAGTCAACCGCCTCACTGTTTCTGTCTTTCCCTTCCTGCCATTATTCGCCCCCACTTTCCTTCAGTCATCTGGAGTCAGCTGTATCTCCCACATCTGGAGTCAGCTTGGGCACCACCTTCTCCAGAATGCTTTTCCTGACCTGGCTCCACTTCTCACAGGTTGTGCTCAATGTCCTTTTCTATGATTTCCTGGCACCCTCTTCTTTCCTCCTCCAAAGTTTGCCACAATCTGAATTGAAATGATACAGATGATGTTACTTGGCTTAAAGCTTTGGAGGGGACAAATCAATGGCATGTGGTTCATCCATCCAGTGTATATAGTAGGAGCTCATTAAGTGCTTTTGAGCTTTTAAAGTGAATTGTGCTTACTTCATCCTTTATCCACTTCATTCAGCATCTGTGGCACAGGGTTATAGCTAGATTGATGTTGGCTGTTCAAGTGAAAAGCCTCCTGCAATAAACTGTGTTCCATCAAAATTAGCATGTATAAGTCCTAATCCTAAATTGATGTTATTAGGAGGGGGGGTGGTCTTTGGGAGGTAATTAGATCATGAGGGTGGAGCCTTCATGAATAGGATCGGTGCCCTTATAAAAGGACGGAAGAGAGTTCTTGCATTTTTTCTGCCATGTGAAAATACAATGAGAAGACAAAGTCTGAAAACTGGAAAAGGGTCCTCCCAGAAACCAATCACGCTGGCACGCTGATCCCAAACTTCCAGCCTCCAGAACTGTGAGAAAGAAATTCCCTTTGTTTATAAGCCACCCACTTTAAGACACTGTTATAGCTGCCCAGCTAACATACCTCCTCACCTCTAGTCTGTCAGTACTTCTATTCACCCCAGTCACCGTTTAATTTGGTTTAAAACCCTAGTTGGTGTTAATGATTCCAACAATGCTTTCATTATCACCTGAGAATATCTTTGCCTTTCTCCCTTACCTAGTTGCCTATTCCTCAAAACTAATTTTGAATTTTCTCTGTAGTTGCTCCAACATGCATAATACCACCATCAACATTTACTGAATCACATCAAATGTCTCCACTAAAATCTAAGGCTGTCTGATCTCAGCTGGGTCCTCCACATTGCTTGGCAACCCTTGTATTTATCTTCATCTGACCCCTATCAAATTCCCCCAGAGCAGCTGCTACAAAGTTTTTCCATTCTCCTTAAGCCCCAAATCACACCCAAGCCCCCTTCACACTCAGCAAAAGTTCTCCTCATCTATATAATCAAGACCATGTTATAATCATGAATTGTCTCGGCTTTATTCATCCTAATCACAAAACTTTATCTATTCCTTTATCCCCTTTTTCATTGGGACTGACTTCATGTCCCAATGAAAAAATTACCCACCCTCTTTTCAAAAACCAAATTCTCTATCTATAGAGTTCCAATTATCTAAATTTCTCTCTCACCTCGGTTCCTTCCCTTTACCACAGAGGAATGCTAAATCTCCCAGGCCAAAAAGCTAATGTTTCATGATTAGCTAACAATTTTGAGCGTTTACAATATGGCAAGTGTTACTGAATAAACAGTTTACATAGATCATTTTATTTACTATCAACAACATTTTATGGTTTTGATATTATATTCCCCATTTTATAGATTAGGTAACTGGGGTCAGTAGAAATAGGAAACATGCTTAAAGACACACAGCTTTCTATTTCCTTACACACTTGAATTTTTCCAAATAGCCTAAATCTCCCCCTTACTTACTTCCTGTCTTCCTCTATATTTTGACATCATGTGTCTAAAACTTACAATACTGCACTAATTGCAGTTACTTAAAGTTGAACATTTCTGTCTACAGGATGGGGACACATATACACAACACATGCATACACATACAAAACCATGATTAACACTCATTTAAAATGTGTTTGTTGAAATGTTTAAGAAAAGTAATTCAGTTCTTAAGATATTTATACATTTGAAAAATCAGCACTGATCTTTTCTCTTTTTTTCAGGTGCTATCACTTTTATAACTTTGCAGGCAATAAGCATTTAGAAATGTACAAAAGAAACCAAAGCTCTAGGTAGATTTTCTTCCAATATGAAAAGTGCTCACAGCCTGGATATACTTCTTTAGTTAACTAACCTAATTCCATGGTCCACAGCTTGGCACAGTCTCCATGGGTTTCAAGAAGAATTTTGTCTGAACAAGAAGAACAAGATCAGGTCCAGAAAGGAAGCACATACAACAGTATCAGCTGAAACTACTTCCCTTAAAAAAGGCAGGCTGACACCAGGTCAGCTGAGGAAACAAACATTTCTTCCATTGACAAGTGTTTAATTGGGCATTTTCAGAAGATAATGTCATGTGTGCAGATGCAAATGTTTGAAGAGTTGTTTACAGTATAGTTTGTGCCAGACAGGATCCAATGCCAAGCCAGCACACAGCCTCCGATTATTCTGCTGGGCTCAGCTTCTAAAGATGTTTCAGGACTCTCTGAGCCTTGTAAATTTCCACATCCAGTGGCTCATCTGTGTTTTCAAAGCAGAGCCCTTCTTCTTTCCTGGGTAGACATCAGTCCTTCCCCTGCCAATCTCTATTATTGCCTGCCCTGGTTCAGAAGAGGCCTTGGCAAAATTGCTTGCGAGGTGACTACTTTTCCAGAATCTTCAAAAAGTATAAGGCTGAGGTGTTAGTAGTTTTTGAAAAACTAACAGGAAATGCCAGATTCTAGATCCCTGTTCAGAAACTAGTCTTAGCTGATATAATTATTTCAAGAATTACTTGTTATTGAGTGAAGAGAAAACAGCTTCATAACTCAGTTAACAGATAAGTCCACCTTAACATGCCAGCTATAATGAAGAAGTTCTTGACTGGCAGAACAAACAAGGTTATACTACATGTGGACATTGTGGAAATCCATTCATCTTTAAGAACGCTGGTCAACAAATTTTTACAAAAGTCATGTTACTGAAATAAAACTACTCATTTCCTATCAATTTGTATGTGCTCAACACGAATATGACAGTTAAATTCTAATTTTGGCTCTAGTTTTTTTGGTAATCAGCAATAAATTGATGGTTATATCATGAAATGCATGTCAATAGCAATAGGCCTATGGTTAATACCTGCAAAAAATCAAGTCATAGACTACTTTTTAGAGTTCTTCACTTGTCTCTTGTACAGTTGTTCAGGAATAGAATAGATGGAAGATGGTTTCCATTGTGCAAAAGCACAGCCTGAAGACTCAGTTTCAAAGAGTCTAGAAACAGTCTCCATTCTTGTTAGTCATGCGTGATCTCTAAGGCATTCATGAGGCCCTCAATATTTGAACAGAATACCAGAGTACTCTCCTTTCTGAAGAAAGGCTCCAAGTGCCTGTGGCACTTTGGATATAAGGTAATTGTGACATCTTCTAGAAGATTCCATTGTTGAGTCTTGATCCTAGCAATTCTGCCTTGTTCTTGGATAAGTCCAAATCACGAACCAGGTCATTTAGTTCTTCCTGTGTTAGTGTGTGAGAGGTTGATGATGCACCACAGTGAAAATCTGGTTCACTGCATGCTGATGGAACTGGAGAAGAACAGTTCCGCTCACCCTTGTCCTCATCAGAGGAATCAAGAGAATATTCTGCTGGAGGTTCTGGAATAGGAAGTCCCTCACCATGTGGAACTGGTCTCAATGCAGACGGAATGTTTGGGTAGACTATTCTCAACTTCTTTTGCTTTGTTATTTCTCCAGAAAGAGGAGGAACCAAGCAGAAGTAACAGTCCTTTATGTGATTGCTTGGCTCTCTCTACATCATGGGTACTGCAAACGGCATTGATGGTCCTTTGCCATTTCACCACTGTGAAAGCTGTGTTGTACATGTAGCACAGCACATATGCGGGGCCCAAGGCTTGTCTTGGTCACCAACCTTGCACCTGAAGTAAAGATGATAAGCCTTCTTCACTTGAGAAGTCATACTTTTCTTCTGATTGGCAAATGTCACTTCCCCATAAATAGAGCAAAAATTGTCCACACTATTAACGCACTTTCCAGGCATGACTGTTCTGTATTGTGCCTAAATGGATAAAATAATAACAGTTCCATGGAACAGTAGCTTAAACTGTCTCGCACAAAGTCTGAAATCAGCACTCAACCTTTCCGACAGGGTTTTATATAGTGCACTGCTGACGTCAGCTTACTTCAGCAGCCGCCTGGCAGTAGTATTGCATTGCATCAGAAAATGATGCAATCAACTCTGGATGATGTGTGCATGATGGTATTATGCAATGTGCTGCAATATTACATCATTCTAGGTTGAGTTAGGATGTTGTTGCAGTCCTACTGGATAAATTTACACAGTGAAATATATAAAATGAAGTATATGAAATATCTTCAAAACGAGAGTTAATAAAAAATTTTCAGGGCTATATTCATGTTCATAACACCAAGATACTACAGATTAGGGCCTTTTTAAGTCAGTAACGATCTCACTGTTGACTAGTGTAGAATTGGGCCATCCATACTCTACCATGAAAACGGCAATGCAGAAAAAGATGCCATTACCACAAATTGCTATGATGCCTTCACATTGTCCTCTATTATCAACTATTTTCTTCAATAAAGTTTGAAATTTAAATTCTAAATTGGAAATAAATATTAAGAATATTGTTTATATATCATTTCAAGAATATTTAATTCAAGAATTCTGACTCTCATTTTACACAATGGCCTCCATGGTGTAAGAGATTCTAAGAAAATTATTAGCACTTATCAATAAGTTTATTCATTTATTCATACTACCTACATAATTACATACTATGCTCAGAGCAATTGCAACTATTTCAGATGTGCAGAAGAAATAAAGAATATGTCACTCTTGGCCTCAGGAAGCTAGTGAAAGAGGAAGGCAAATGACTGTCACACAAAAGGAAATAAATTCTCAAGTACTTATAATAAAACAATGAAAATATATTACAAGATTATCACTGGAGACAATAAAGAAGAAATAACAGAGAAAAGGGCAATCCTCTAGCCTAGGATTAATGAACCTTCATAGTTGTTGATCAGAAAGGTTATTTCTAGTTAAAGAAAAGCCATGAGTAAAGGTATGGACATTTATAATATGTTCCCCACATGGTATAAAGTCTCGGGAAGATGAGGTATTACAAAAGACTAGGGAAAAATTTAAACACATATGTGCACATATGTACACACCCCAAATGCATTCCTAGTCCCATTTCAGACTTAATAATTCAGAGTTAGCGTTGAGTAGGACGCAGGAATTCGCATTTGAAAAATGTTCCCAGGCCATGCAGGACGTGCACTCAATGACACAATGTGATATCCACTTGCAAGCATAGAATATGTAATCGGGTAGAGTGAATTTTATGGGCTGAATGATGTCCTCCCCAAAAGCTGGATATTGAAGTCCTAACCCCCACTACCTCAGAATGTGTATTGGAAATTAAACCATTAAAGAGATAGTCAAGTTAAAATGAAGCCATATGGATGTGACCTAATACAATCTGACTGGTGTCCTTGTAAAAGGAAATCTGAACACACAGAGACACCAGGGATGTGCATGCAAAGAAAAAAAAGACTGAAGAAATATGGACAAGATGGTCATTGGCAAGTGAGGGTAAGAAATCTCAGAAGAAACCAAATCTGCTGACATGTAGATCTTTGACTTCCAGCATCCAGAATTGTGAGAAAATTAATTTCTGATGTTTAAGCCACCCACCCTGTGGCAATTTATCATGGCATCTCTAACAAACTAATACTTTTTTCCACAAACAAAATCTTAATATGTAGGCCTTTTAAGAAAGGAAGTAATGTTATCCAGTCTCTGATCTAAATCTGAGGCAGTGTGGAGGATAAGATGGTTTATAAAATTCTGCCTGGCTAACAAGAGACAATAAGGGGTTTGACTAGGACAATGACAGAAAGGATTAGGCAGGGGTAACAGAAATATTCAGGAGCTACCCCAGGTAAACACAACAGCACTGGGTGATTTATTAATGACTGGAAAAATTAACATTGTTAAAAAGGCCATCTTACCCAAAGCAACATACAGATTTAATGCAATACATATAAAAATTTCAATGACATTCTTGAAAGAAACAGAATAAACATTATTGAAATTTATATGAACTACAAAAGACCAGGAAGAGCCAAAGAAATCCTGAAAAACAAAAAGACAAAAGGCAGTATCACCTTCTTAGATGTCAAACTATACTACAAAGCTATAGCAATCTAAACAGTATGGCATTGGAATAAAATCAGTAGAATGGTACTGAAGGCCCAGAAATAAACCCTCAATTATATGGACAGTTAATTTATGACAAAGGAGCCATAAGTATACAATGGAGAAAGGAAAGCCTGTTCAAAGATAGTATTAGAAAAATTGTATTAGTATGAGAAAAATTGGACAGCCATATACAAAAGAATGGAAATAGACCACTATCTCACACCATACAAAAAACATAACTCAAAAATGGATTAAAGACTTGGATGTAAGACCTGAAATCATAAAATCCATAAAAGAAAATGTGGCAAAATACTCTGAGACATTGACTTCAGAGATGTCTTTGGAGACTTGACTCCAACAGCAAGGGAATCAAAAGCAAAAGTAAACAAATAGAACTACATCAAACTAAAAAGCTTCTGCACAGCATAAGAAATTATCATTAAAACAAAAAGACACCCTACCAAGTGGGAGAAAATAATTTTTGCACATAATACATCCAACAAGGGACTTAAATCCAAGATCTACAAAGAAGTCATATAACTCAACAAAAATAAACAGCCCAATCAAAAATTGGATAGAAGAGCTAAATAGATACTTCTCCAAAGAAGACATACAGATGGCCAACAGGCACATGAAAAAATATTCATCATCACTTATCATCAGGGAAATGCAAATCAAAACTACAACAAAATACCACCCCATACCTGTGAGAATGGCCCATATCAATAAAACCAGAAGCAAGTGTTGGCAAGGTTGTAGAGAAATAGAAATTCTTACAAACTGTTGATGGGGATGCAGAGGGGTCTAGACCCTATGGAAAATAGTATAGTGGGTTCTCAAAATGTTAAAAATAGATCTGTCACATGATCTAGGTTGACAGTAGGTTATACCATCCTAGGTTTGTGGTAGGCTATATCATCCAAGCTGAGTAAGCATACTCCTTGAAATTTACACTATGACAAAATCAAATAATGATGTTTTTCGGAACGCATCGGTGTCTTTAGTGACATATGACTGTGGATGGTTATATTATTTGATTCATATTGATGATATCATATTATGGAAATCTCTGTCCCTATTCACCTTTATGAAGTTGTCAACCTCATTAGTTATATTATTCAAATATTATAATTCATCTTTTGAGTGTTATCATTTTGCTTCTGTATACGTGATTTATCACAGAAATGACAGACTGTAAGGCTGCTTACAAATTATTTTGGTCATTTTATCACGCTTCTGACCATCTCCTTTACATATTTTGAGGGTATTTTTAAATGCTTGACTCATTGAAAAAGTCACAATTCTTCTGTCTTGTTTAGAGATTTTATCTTTTAGCAATACAAAATACCTCTATATCTAGGCCAGTGTTTTTGCCTTGGTTCTACTTTATAAAGATGAAGAGCTTAAGGCCCATAAGAATTTCTAGTCTCCTTGCATCAGTACATTATGTGGTAGATTTATATTGAGGACTTTCCCTTGAGAGTCCCACCATCAGATCAATGGTAGTGCCATTGTTGGGCTTGTTTGCCTATTTTCCAGCTAAGCTTCACCCCAATTAATGTCCTAGTTATAGGTACCTCATAAGCAGTAAATGTAGCTAGAAGGATTTCACTGCAAATCACCATGCTCAAAATGTTTTAAAGCACTTAGAAGACTAGTGAAGACAGCTCCAGATTCCCATCTTAATATTTGTTACTCAAATTAGAAAAGTCTTCACATATAATATAATCAGTGAAAATGTAACTTTCTTGCATTAAGCAAATCCCATATTTGGAAGTCTGGATTTATCCAGACACTACATCAAGGGGTGATTGTTTCACATTACAAAAGTGTTATTTGCTTCTTAGAAGATTTAATAATAAGATTGCTTTATGTTGTAGACTCTCCAACTGCACTGAAAATGTCATTTGATCTTTGCAGAAATCCCCTCTATTATACAGCCCTTCACCATCATCCCTTCCACACATATCAGAGTGGTGCTAAGGATCCTCTCCGTCACCGCCTCCTCCCCAGACACCTTGCTTTGTTGGCCTTGCAACAAGGTCTGCTTCACTTTTAAATTTTCATAATGTGACACAGTGGGGAGAAGTTGGTGGGAACACACTATAAAAGGTGAGTTTTCAAGCACAGCAAGGCTCTAATACAATGGATAAAAGTCAGAACGGTTGCATTCCTGCTAGTCGTGGGATCTGCGGTAAACTACCATCTCCTTAATACCCAGATTTTATTTTATACAAGAAAGATAATGGAGGCTGGCCACATCTAATTGAGGGTTCATGTAGCAATTTAATGTAAAATAATTCTTTTTAAATAAAAGGTACTATGCTAACATACTCTTTTTTTCCAAGCAAGTCTAATACCATGACACTAAGAACACTACATCATCTGCCTTTTTCTTTGTTAGAAACTATGTGTTATTCATTAAAGGTTCTGAAAATTCTTCCTAATCATTATCCTTTTCATTTTATCTTACCGTGGCTCTCTTATTTTTCCCTTAGTTCAAAATCTCCCATTACTGTCTCTGAAAAATAAGATCAAACCCTCTGCTCAGCACCTCTGAACAATCTCTCATTTGTCTCTTCCTGACAAACTCAATAAGATGAGAAATCGAAGCTTGTGATATTCTTACCATTAAAGAAGTACAATGATTTGGAAGCACAGGCTCAGATTTCTCCTCTGTATTCCAAATCTGCCTATATCTGTATCTTTTGTAATCATCCTCTCTGTTACTCTCCTGCCATTTACTTACCCTTGCTCCTTTGTCTAGTTCAGTTTTTCTTGGTAGCTTATAATAATCCCTCACTGTTTGAGCATCCAACATATTTTTTTCACTGGACCTTATATAAGAATTAGAGTTTTAAGAATCTCACCTGAAATATGATGTAATGGTTATTAGTCAAATCTAAGTGGTTGTTTCCTCCTTTTTACATGATTTGTCAAATTGCTGTCTCTTCAGACTGAGGGCCTATCATGAAGTCTGGCAGGTGTCTACTGTATAACATCACAGCACAGCTGCAGTCAAGGCCGCATCCTGGGGATCTCCCCTGGATAGTCCAGCTTCCTTTATTTGATTCACTTTCTTTCTCCCAAAACCTTTCCCTAATCTAACATCTATGATCCTTGTTAGTGACATCTCCATTCACCTGGTCAAGCAATTCTAAAACCCCAGAATAATTTCAAACCTTATTTCCCAAAGCCAGCTAGCCATAAAATCTACCCTCTCTGTTTTCTGAATATCTTTCAAACCTATATAGCCCAGATCCTTATTCTATTTCATTTGTACTATAGCAACAACATTCTTATTTGTTCTGGCCTTCTGACTTTTCCCTGGCCAATTCCTCAGAAACATTATTTCTGCAGCTATTTTCTAAAGAAAATCCAATTATAGCACTCCTCAGCTTAAAAATTTAGCTTAAAAAACAAACAACAACAAAAAAACCCTCTTATTATCAAGGCTGTGATAAACTCTAAACAACATGGCCTTCAAGGACCTGCATTCTCTGGCCACAGTCTCACAAGACCATTCTTCTACGGCCATACAAAACCATCACCACATCTCTCCCTGTACTGTGGTGCTCATTCTCCCCTCCTTTTAATACCCCATGTAATTCTCCCTACTTGGAATGCTGTTCTCCCACTTCCTGGCCTTTAGGTTTCAATGTCCAGTTCAAAATTCACCTGTTCTTTGAAGTCTTCCTCAGCCCTAGCCATATCTCCTCCCTAGGAAAATGAGTGGCTACTACTTTCACATCACTCGATGGTATAATTATTTGTAACTGAGTTGCTTTCCTACTTGAATTCAGTATTTCAATCATCTTTATCAGCACACAGTACACACTCAATAATGGTTACTGAAATTAGTCAGCACTGAACAAAATGACTAAAGAAACACCAGAGACCTAGAAGTGCATCTGTCATACTTTTTAGCTGTATTATAGAAACAGGACCCAGGAATAAAAAGAAAGGACTAATAATATGACTGTAGCAAACATATGAATGGGATGTTTGTTTTTAAAAGCTAAGTGGTTTAGGGGGGGTTGAGGAGAAGAAAGAACACTTTAAAGCTCTAGCTCCAGGGCAAGTAATAAAAATTGTTGCTTTAATGGTTTTGTTTTTTTTTTTTTTCATAATATTGTGAGCAATGGGAAGGTCTATTCTATCACAGCAGCCTTCAGGGTAGAAAGTTTCAGCCTCCTAAGTTAAATCAAACTAGCATTCTGCTCTCAGTTTTTCAGGCAGCAGCAATTGGTCTCTGCCTTCCATGAAGCTAAACTTGACTGACAAATATGAAATAAAATAATTTTCTACTTATTTTATAGGGCTCTCCTTCCTTTGCTCTTGTCAATTAATTATAAGCATGCTAGAAACTCATCTTGTATTCTTGTCCCTGGATTACAGGGATGTAGGCAGTAGCCTTTGTCTATAGTAGGAGTTGTCAATCAGATAAAGAAGGAGGTAAGCAAGGACACCAAGTTAGCCCAAGTGAAGGAACTCACTTCAAAGCCCTTAAGTGCCACTGATGGATGACCCTCTTAATGTTATCCATTTTATACTCTTTGAATAGGTAAATTTGAACATGAGTAAAATTAGGAGGCATGTGCATCTAGGTCAAATATCAGTCTCAACAGAATTCAATACTTTTCAAAATTACATGACCACCAATCTCCATAATTTTAACCATCCATCTCTGGGCTGCCATCTTAAATGCATTTATCCACAATGCCCTAAGTATGTATGTATGTACGTGTGTGTGTGTGTGAACATATATATATGAACATACACAGACACCACATTCTCTAACATTACAGACTTTCCTAGTGTAGGTTGTCTATCTTTCTGAAAACCTGACTTCATCTGCCCATGTTTTGAGTACCTGACTTCCATCTTCTAAGCACTGTATATATTTAGGAAGATTGAATAGGAATTACAATAGCTCTTAGACTTACAGTGAGGGTAATATGGGACAATAAGTAAATGAGTAAATATAACAGTGCTTGGTACAAGTCAATGCCCCATACATACGAGCATTGTTGTATTTTGTGCCTGAATATTATAGGAAGCCCAGCAGGAAGCTGGGCCCAGCAGGAAGCAGGGGGATGAGTCCTTACCCATGCTTAAGAACTCTAGACAAGACCCAAAAGCAGACATGGAGAGAGAAATTTAAAAAAAACAAAAAAGATTTGTTTACAAGGGAATGAGAAGAAGGAGAACAGGGACATAGATAGAAAGAGAGAGAGGATTAATTGGTCTATATGTCCTAATTGTTCGACATGTCCTACTAATAGTGCCATCTGAGCTGAGGTACCAGGGTGCAAGTCAAAGCCAGAAAACTAAGAGAGCAAGAGAATGATATGTTTAGTAATAAGCCAAGTAGGGCAGCTTAACTCTACTTCTCATTCGCACCAGCCTCCTAATGAGGAAGTCAGATTCATGACATGCTGGAAATCATTCTGGTGCCAGAGCTCTCTTCCCTGTGAAGACAGAGGGGACGTCTCTAAAGAGGTGAAAGGGTGGTTTGTTCTTCAAAGGTGAACAATACATGACCCCATAACTGGCTTTTTAGAAAAGAGTCCAAGAAAGTCAATTTTTTCACCAAGCATCACCTTTGGCTACACTGCTCCCAAAAGACTCATGATAACTGAAGCAGGTAACATTAATTTTATTTCACTTAACACATTTGGGTTTTTGTGTTTGTTAAATGTAGCATGCAAAAAACATTTTAATACATACATAAAATGACTTTTTAAGTGCCTTTTTAAAATCCCCAAGGTACTTCTAGCTTCGATATGTTGTGATCTCTGAAAACTAACCTCAAATCCATGCAAATTAATAGTGATACAATTCCCTGGAATGCCAGGAATATACGGCATTGTCAAGCTGGGTTGCACTGGAAACAAGTTAGACTCAGGACTGGGAGCCTGTGGCAATGCATAATAAAATCTTGCCCTCCTTTCTCCCCACCAAGCCCATAGTCTATTATTCTCACTCTAATCTCCTAGATAGATCCTTTTGTAGCAGTTATGGAGAAGAAAAGGAATGAGCGGCAATTTGCAAAGTAAGTAGGGGCAAGTTTTACAGAATCCCAAACAGAGCAGCCTGCATGAGCAGAACTCCATAAAACCACCTGCAATTTGACCTTTTGTCATTGATAAAAGAGAATACCAGAAGTCAGGAAGGGGAACCACCTAACCTTCATCTTGGAGATTAGGAAATTGAGACCTAAAGAAATCAAGTGACAAGTAAAGTCATCCAGATTTTCTGGAACTGGGCTCTGAAAATCTACAACTGATGCAGCGACCAATCTATTGAAGCAGTTTCAACTCCTGTAACTTCCACTGTGTCTGCAAACAGACAAGTCTCTCTCTTTCTCTCAGGACTGTATCCAGTCTTCTTCAATCACCCACAAATCAGCCAGCACCTATCTCAGGTAAACAGAAGAGAGGCTTCACAATCCTGAATTGAAGCAATCCTGGTTTTACAAGCAAGTTACTTAAAGCAGTCATGTGGTTCTACCTTTAGGTTCTTCCTTATCTCTCAGAAATACATTAAATAATATTACGGTGACAGCGATTCCCTAAAGTCCAAAGGAGAAAATAAAATACAAGCCAGAAAAAAACCTAGGAATAGTTTGTTTTAAGCAACACATATACCAAAATCTACCCAAAGAAGAAATGTGAGGGAGTAGGGTGATTCTGGTGATTATTTCCTTGAAAAACAACATAGTACAGCTTTTCATCACACACAAGACTGATTACAATAGTGGAACAGTCACACAACCTTTGGGGAAATTGCCTGAAGACAAGCGTTGTAAGCATGTGTCTCCACTTGTGTGTTTATATCTGCTCGTGTATTCCTTCATTCAGTTCTACTTCACATAAACTCATTCACTTAGCTACTTCATAGGTTCCTACTCAATCATTCAAGTGTTTATTGTATACTGAGTATATGACAAGTCAGAGTCTGCTGTCATGTACTTAGAGTGTGAGTAGGAACTAAATATGCACATCAAAAGTCAAAGTACAAGGTCAAAAAGCCAAAAGAACCTCAAGGAAACCCAGATAAAGGACCCTGGAGAGTCAGAGCAACCAAGACTCTGTTCCAAATGCGGGGAGGAGGAAGTCCCCGGTCAGCTTGGGGCTGGGCCCCTGAGACAGCTGGGTGTAGAGGCCACTGTGGCCCGTGGCATAGGCTGGTCAGCGCCTGGTCCGCACGCGCAGCATCCTCTGCCCTGCATTCCCCATTTCTGGGCCCGGAGCCTCCCTCGCACAGAGCCTGTCTTCCGGTGGCTTCTCAGCCCCATCCGTCAATAGCTCCCACAAATGAACGACTTACAAAGTCCATTTCCCCCCACCCCCTGGGCCAGCCCCGACCTCAGCCAGCCGCCTGGAGAAGCCGGGGCCTCGGCCCAGCCACCAGCGGGCACTGCGGGTGGGCGGCGAACGCACCTGTTCCGGCTGCTGGGGCTGCGTTGGCGGTGGCCCGCGCCCTGGCCCAGCAGGCAGCCCAGCCTCAGGGTAGTGGTGGCCACACCCCTAAGCGACTTGGCCCCTTCCCGCTGCCTGGTGACCGTGGCCCTGCCCACTGCGCCGCCGCGGGCGGATAGGCGGGGCGGCGCTGGCGGGGGCGTGCGGGCCTGCACTAGAGGCTGCTTGGGCCCAGCGGGCTAGGCCAAGGTCGGGGGCGTTGCCTCCAAAATGCCGCTGGCGACTGACTCGCCAGGACTCGGGCAACCTGAGGGCCACAGGTTGACTGGATGGCTCCTCACCTTCTGGATTTTGGTTCCTCTTAGAAAACTGAGTGCCACTGCCGGGTCCCGTGCTGTGCCCGTGCCCACTCTTCTTTATAACGGGACAATGGATGGGTAGGGGGTGGGGATGGAGCTGGGAGGAGAATGAGAGGTCTGTGGCACTCCCCCTGACCCTAGAGCATCAGCCGACTGGGGCTTCTGGCCCCGGGGCAATTCAGACACTGTAGCCTTGCTCAGGCCTATCCAGACTCTCAAGAGGTCCAGTTTGCTACCGTGGCAGCCGGCAGTGCAGGTAGGGAAGGATGGGGTCCTGAAATGGAAAGGAAAATGCGAGAGTTCGGTATGTGGCTGAGACTGGCAACCAGTCCTCACAGCAGGGATTCTGGAAACAACCCCCCCCCCCCCCCCCGCCCTTGGAGAGCTGTCAAAGGCTGCCCAAGGCTAAAGACTATTAAACCCATACTCTCCCATCCTGGAGGCAGGTCTGTTAGAAAAGCGGTGGTGGGGGAAGGGAACGGAGATGACCCAAACTGGGATATCAGAGGTCATTTCTCTTCAGTTTCTGCATTATATGAGAGTGGCCAGAATGAAAAGGAGACGACTGTGATTACCTGGCATCTCTTAACTAGGCTCATGCGTTGCTGGTCATGGAATGTGTGCTCACGTATTTTCAATGTTTTATGTTTGCGAAGTTTGAATTCCTTTGTTTAACCACACTGTGACCAAAGGCAAACACTTGAAATATAGGAATTCAAGTCTGTCCTCTTAATCAGAAAAAAAAAAAAAATTTTTATTAAAAGGAAAATCACATGCTCATTGAAAAAACCACAAAACTCTGTAACCTTCATTACAGACATACACATAAGCCTCAATTAAGAAGCTTTAAGCTTACTTACCTACATTTGCATAACTCTCAGCTAACAAGCTCTCTAAACTTTTATTAACCCCAGTTGCCCACCAAATCAAGTATGAACTGAGATACACAATGTTCCTAGATGTTCCTCACTGTTGTCATCCTTCCCAGAATGACCTATCCAGCTCCACTAACTTACTTTTTTCTCAAACTGTCTGAAGTCAAGGACAAGTTATTTATTATTTGCAGTCAATCATGGACTACTTTTGTAAAATGCAGCTAACAACTTGCTAGAAAAAAAAAAGAACATACAAAATAAAAGCCTCAGTTTTCATGACCAGATACCAAGTATAAAATTACTGTAATATTTTTAAATTTCTAAATGTTTGTTTCCAATATCTGTATCTTCTAGTGGAGCAGTAAAAACAATTCACAGATTGGCATTGATGACCATACTTTAAATGGCACTGACTTGCTGTTCATTAAATGTGTCAGATGCTTCTCCATTTCTGAGCCATTTCTTATCACTCTAGTGGTGATCAAAGTACTTCTCATTCAAGGTTCAACTCATAATGTGAGTGCTTTATGCTAAGACTTTAGATGCATTTGTAAATTATCAACTATGAGCTAGTTATGATTATTGCTATTATCATCCCATTTTACAGAGAGAACTTTAAAGGCTAGAGGAAGTCAAGTCATACAATTTAGCAAGGTATAAAATGCCCTAAACTGAGCTGGACTCATTCCTGAGCCAAGGCACTCAACCAGGATGCTGAACCCTCATCCATAAAACCTCCCATTTGTTTTTCACTTGAAATTAATCATTCCTTACCTGAACCTTTACTGTGTTTTTTCCTCATTGGTTTTCATTCATGTCTGCTTCTTATCTTTAAGCCTCTGAGTACAACGGCATTTGTGTATCTACACAGCTTTTACTGCTGCTCTGTCCAACCGTAACATCCTCTCTGCCTTTGACTCTACTTATATGCACCACTGGAAACAAAGCTCATTCTCCTCTTTGTATAACAGTGTCTTTCTGCATATTTCATGTTATCTGTAATTTGTTTATCTCTACATGCCTACTAGAACACTGGTCACTTGCTATATTCAGTTAACTTAATAAAGATGTTTTTATTTATTTAATATAATAAGCATTTCCATAGCATTTTTGATATGCCAAGTACTGTTCTAAGGGCTTTACAGTCTCATAAACAGCCTTACAGAGTGGCTATTATATTATCACCACTCAACCCATGAAGAAACGGAGACACAGAGAAGTTACCAGTAAGATGCTGTAAAATGGCAGAGTCAGAATTGCAGGCCTGGCAATCTAACCACCATGCTATGCTGATCTTCCACTACACCATGTGCTCTTCTTGCTGAAAACACTTCAACAACTTTCCACTACTCATAGCATAAAATCAAAACCCCTGAATGGGCTTCCAAGTCTCCAAAACTCTTCAGCTGCATTTCCCTCGTAACTGTCAGCTTCTCCTCTAATCATCCCTTCTTCTTTCCCTTGCTCTCTGTGGTCACAGCACATGTCCCCTTGGCCTCGAACCCTGTCCCTACACCTTGTTCCTTCCTCAACCCAAAATTGTCCTTTAGATTTTAGCTCAGGAAAACCTCTCCAGACTAGGTCTAATACCATGTTATAAATTTGTAAAGCATTTTTAGTTCTTAATTATGTATTTCATATATTAAATATAAATATGATTGCATATACTTTATTACATACAAATACGATTACATACATTTTATTTATGTGAATATTTGACTAAAGTGAGTCTACCCTTCTCAAAACAGTGAACTCTGTGATGGCAGAGACAATTTTACTTACCCATCTTTAGATCCTCAGTAGCTACTATGGTATCTGATACCTAATAGGCAGTGGGTAAACTTTCACTGAATGAATGAAGAAATAAGTAGTGTTACAAGTGTAATGAAAATATAGGAGTGGGTTGGTGTTGTGCTGGTAAATATTTACCAACCAGTTAAAAAAATTAAAGCATTGATTTTTACAATTTGCCTATTTGTGTTGTAAATATTCCCACCATGGCCAATTTGGGGAGGCCCACAGTGTGTCACACATTATATAGAGTGTGCCACATGAAGTCACACACGCTGGAACTGGGAAGTGGTGTGAGCAATCTACTTGGAGAAACAACATCAGCTGGGGCCAGCACAACACTGCTGGCAGGGCACCAAAGTCAGTGGAGCAGAGAGGGGTAGGCAAAGCCCTAGCAAGTTGCCCAGAGATCTAAGCTGAGATGGGAAGTATGAATAGAAAACAAGTCTGGGAGGGGAGACCTGTGGAGGGAAAGGAGAACGTTCAGTAAGACTGATCTGTGCTTTTGAAAAGAAGAGCCTCATAAATCTTGAGCCAGAAGAGGCTTTGATTAGGTGACCAATATTATCATCCAAACTGAGGTACTTAGAGAGTGATGGGACGTAGGACAACAGGCATAAACTAGAGTGTGTGGGCCACTTAGTACTCAAGGACTTTCCAAGGGCAAACAGGCATGGAGAGTTTTAAGGCACTAGTTTCAAGATCCACAATCTCCAAGGTCATATTGCCTCCTTCCAAAAATTTATTTGCTTGAGAGTTACCTTTTATAATTGCCTTTCTTCCACTTTCCAAAAGAAAGAATTTCTCTGACACATCCCACACCTCTCAAAAATATATTACCCTGAAGGGGAAGATATCCCAAAAGCCAAGCCAAGGAACTCAGCTCTTGAATTAGACTTCCATAAATGTCTGTGACCCCATCTATCTCATAAAGATTCATTTCTAGTAACTTACATTTAGTTAATAGCTATTTATTAAATGTGTAATATTTGTATGTTTTAATAAATTACACAATAGTAGTAATTATAATGACAATTCAGAGAAAAAACTTTTTAACACAAGACCTTATGACAACAAAAAAAATTTTAATTAAATTTGCCTGTGCATTTTTTATTGTGGAGAAATATTATAGGGCAATCGACAAAATATTTTGAAGCATAAAAGCCAGGTGGATAAAATCTTGGTTGAGGGGTACGGAGATGAAGAAACAACTTCATAGGAGTAAAGGAATGATATAAAATTTCTGATTATTAAAGAAAGTTTTTGCAAGTATTTTTTAAGTGGATAATGATAAGTAGCCAGTCATTGTGGAATTTGAATTCCATGGTTACCTCTGAAAGGTAATATAACTATTATTTTGAAATGCAAATATTTATAACATACTAGGAATTTTATTCTTTGCAACTATTAAACTTACAATGATAATTTTGGAAGTAAATGGTTTTTTAAATTGTACCAAGGAGTATATAAGCAAAACAGTTGAAAGCTATACTTCACATGACATAGAAGTTAAAGTTTGGCTCTGTCATTTTTTTTTAGCCTAACCTCTGAGAGCATTAACTTTGTCATCTATAACATGGGAAATAATAAAACCTACTTTGAGGGTTAGGTTGAATAAATTTATAAAAATTCCTAACAAGTCTGGCACTCAAACTTGGTACTAAATAAGTGTTACTCAGTGCTACTCAATGTTAATAACAGGTAACATTTCTTGACCACTTACTCTATGCTAAGCACTGAGCTAATCCAGTTTAATTCTCATTAGACTATGTGATAGGTTTCTACCAATCCTAGATGAGGAAACTGATGCACAGAACATTGTCCTTTTTTCTTTAATATTTCCCCCAAACAGTTGGCTAATGATTAGAGCCATTATTCAAAATCACGTAGCCTTCCCTGGAAACCATTACACTTTACTTTTCCTCCCTAAGGGCCTCTCTTGCACATCCCAGGAAACTGGTTTACTAACAAGCTTGAGTAGTAATTCTCTATAAATGGAACTCTTCACTGAGCTAGGAGTCCCTTCTTAGTATTTCTCATTACTGACTTGCCAGCCTTTCACATATCACAGCACACAGAGAAAAACAGCATCTGTAAAGCACAATGGAGAGAAGGATTGAAGCATCTCATTGTAGGAGTGTCAGTGTCCCCAAGCCCACTTTACCACCTCAAATATTGAGTAGAATTCATACCTCCACATACCTATAATTCATTCCCCATATGGGTTGGGAAGCTCTAATGTAGAAACCACTGAAGAGAGGTCTACATCTTCTTTTACCTTTGACAATCACTGTCTAGATATATATCCAAAAGAAATGAAAGAAGAAGTTCAAAGAAATATTTGTGCACTTACATTCACAACACCGTCAAAAAGGGTGGAAGCAACCCAAATGGCAACTGAGGATAAATAAATAGTATGTGGTAAGTAAATAAAATAGATGTTATTTGTCTTAAAATAGAAGGAATCCTGCCACATACTACAACATGAATTTCATTCCACTTACACAAGGATTCTAAAGTAGTCAAATTCAGAAAAACATAAAGTAGAATGGTGGTTGCCTGCTGCTAGAAGAACAGGGAAATGGGGCTTGTTTAATGTAGTGTAGTTTTTCACTTTTTTAGTATGAAAAAGTTCTGGGGAGCTGTTGCACAATAATGTGAATCTACCTAACAATATTTGTTAGTACACTTAACATGTACATGTTTTTTCACTACAACCAAAAATTTAAAACTGTTTTAAATATATTTGAGCAATTCATTCATATTATTATGCATAGTTATGGTTAATTCATGCTCACTGCTATATAGTATTCCATAATGTTCCTGTATTACAACGTATTTATCCATTCCACTGTTGATGGACATTGGGGAAGTATCTACTTTGGGACTACTGTAATCAGTGTCATACATGGCATTTTAAAATGAAGAAAATAATTTTAAAACTTAGACAGCATTCATAGAATACTTAAAATGTATTATGAATAGGCTAAAATGTTTTTACATCTTACTCTCACCTTATATACCCTACTGCTATCGTAACTTGTCTGCATGGATATCTTATAGACATTTTAAACTTATGCCCAAATCTGCTTTATTTGCAGCCTTCTTCTCATATGTTGGCAATTCTCTCCTTCTAGCTCCCCAGACCAGAAATTTTGGTAATATCTCAACTCCCTTCTTTCTGTTACACCCACATCCAAGAAATCAGCAAATAATGATGCTCTACCTTCAAAATAAATCCAGAATCTGACCACTTTATATAATCTCTACCACTGTCATTCTGGTCCACACCACCACCACCTCTAGCTTAGATTATAACTAACATCTTAGATAGTCCTGCCTTTGGCACTTGTGTTCCCCATCCTCCCCCCTCTCCACCAATCTATTTTCATCACAGCAACGAGAGGGACTGTGAGGCATATTATATTTTCCAAAGTTGGTCACAATAATACCTCCCATGAAATATAAAATTACCATTTCCCAATAAGAGTTGGGGTCTAAAATACCTCTTATGAATCTGAGTTGAGCTCAGAGATTTGCTTGAACAATAGAATGAAGCAGAAGTTGTAGTCTGGGAAGTCCATGATTAGTGATAAGAAAACTCACAACTTCCACTTGATTCTCTTGGAATGCTCACCTTTGAGGTGTGGGCACGCACAAACACACACACACCCCAGGAGCCCACCTCCTGTACTTGAGAAACCCAAGCCACATGGAGAAACTGCACGTGCGTGTCAGACTCAGGGCTTGAAAGGATGACGTTCAGCCATCTGAACTGCCATCTGACTGAAAACCCGCAAGGAAGGACTAACTGCCCAAATGAGGTCAGTCAAGTCACAGAACCATGAGAGACAAAATGTTTTAAGCCACTACGGTTTGGTTTGGAGAGGCTTGTTATATAACAATAGGTAATGGGAACAAAACCGTTTAGGGTGAATGTCAGATAATGTCAGTCTTCTGTTCACAATCTTCCAGGGCTTCACATTGTACCCAAAGTAAGAGCCAATGTGGTTGTAATGGCTACAAACTGTGGTTTGAGGTGTCGTCCACCTCTTCCTCCCTGCCCCAGGACCACTCGTCCCCAACCACGCTGCCTTCTTACTTACTACTTCTTAAACACTCCTTTGCACTGCTTTGCCTCTTCTCTAGAATCTACTCGGTCGGTTTTCCTTGTTCACTTCTTTTGAGGTTTTTCTCAAATCTCATATCCTCTAGGAAACCAACACCAACCACCTGTTTAAAACTGTAAGCAGCCTGCCTACTCCAGAATGCCCAATCATACTTACCTTGCTTTATTTTTTTTCCAACGTATTGTGTAGTAATAATTACTTATTCTATTTATTGTATACTATCTGAAAATTCCTCAAGGGCAAGGATTTTGATTCTTTTCCCTTTTCATACTGTATTCCCAGCACTCAGAATAGCATCTGACACATAGTAGGTACTCAATAAATACTTATGTTGTAAATCCTAATAATAGTTGAGACTGAACTAACTAAGATAGCATGAGAATACAACAAAGGTGACTTACAGAGTCATGTAAGAACAGAGGTAAAACTAAGTAGAGGGGAAAGAATTATAATTCCAGAATCCTAGTCATTATCCACACCCCCATCCCAGGAGAGAACAGCACTAGGGTGGAGACCATGTTTAGAATAGGACATTCAGTTCATGAAAGAAACCCAAGATGTTAACATATGTCAAGTAAGCCAAAGCCAATGTATGATTTGGATTTGAATTAAACTCCACTATAATGCTACTTACAGTGAATTGCAGCCAAATTATACTCTCTACAACTAAATAAATATGGACTATACCAGCTGGTCATCCTGTTTTCCAACACCAGAATTTCAAAGGAATTGCTTGATATTTATTTTGAATCTGCTATTCCACTATTATCAGTTAACAATTTATTTTTCCCAGAATTGCAGGATTAAGTCCAATTGTCCCCCACCTCCTCCTTCCTTCATCCTTAGTCTCCTCTAATCTCTATTATCCAAGGAAAGTAAAATGCTAACCTCTTTTTGATGCATAGAAGAAAATATACTTCGCTGACAGAATGAATGACTTAAAAAATTAAAGCTTAAGTCTCTCCAGAAAACCCACTTGAGTTTGTTGGAGGATGTTGGAGCAAGTAGAAGGGACACAGATGACCACATGGACTACAGCCCCCTACCCATTCTAGACAGCTTATGCACATCTGGACAATATGAGAGAGAAATTAATGTTAATATTTTTGGACCCAATATATTTTTTGTGGTGTCTTTTATAGAGCAGATTAGCCTTTTGCCCATCTAATTTATACCAATAGGAGAAAGAGTACTGCGAGGGACTCAAGAGGCTTGGGTTCAAAGAGCTGTGTGATGCGGGGCCAGTTGGTCTCAATCTGAGAAGATAAATAAGAGCACTTTGGGTATTGTCTTTGGCACAATCCTTCACCAGGGGAGGCCATATGGGCTGAGCAACAGCTGCAGACACAGGCAGAACAACTCCAAAGCAATGCAAGAAGGGCTTTTTCCATTTGCCTCCTGCTCAACTTTGTCCTGGCCCATTTTGAGGTAAATACCCCTCTTTTTCCTGAACAAAACTTCAAGCTTCTAGGTAATAAAGTGGATGTAGAAAAGAGCTGTCAGTACAAACACACATCAGTAAAATGAAGGCCTTTCTTCTGGGAGACACGGCATACCCTAAGGACAAGTAGCTGTGATTGCCAGAAGAAGGGCTGTTAGTAGGCATCTTGAAAGGAATGCTGCATTCTGGTCCTACTGGATTTTAGTTTCTCTCCAATATGTTAACTTTGAAGCACCCAAGTCTAGCCATTGATCGCCCTTTTCATTATTCTTATAGCTCATAGGGCACTAGATGTATCTAGCAGTCGAGAATCCAAACTGGCCTTGATGCCCAAAATACAAAGAGCATAGGCAGTATCACATGTGGTTCTTGAAACCAGTTATAAAGTGGAGATTTTATAGATGATAAAACTAGAGAATTTTAAATAATTCAGGGAAGACCACAGAGTACTAAATGATTATCTGACTATGCAACTGATTATCTCTCAGCCTCTAAAAACTGAGTAAAGTGAGGGCTGATTGTCAGCCAAAGTTAGGAGAAGAAAAGCCCAGAGCAGGAAGCACTGTGCATAGTGGATAACTACAGTAGTGTAGAGTTGGAGTTTAGCTCTGGAACCATATGGTTAATACTAGAAGTTAAGTCTTTATTTTTTCTCTCTCTTCTTAAAATAAATTATTTATTTTATTTTCTTACATCATACACACCATACAACTGATAAGGGACTGCTGCTATCAAAGATCTACAAAGAGCTGACACAACTCAACAAAAACAAAACAAAAACCCACTTAAAAAATGAGCAGAAGAGTTAAAAAGATGCTTCTCCAAACAAGAAATACGAATGGTCAACGAGCATATAAAAAAATGTTCGACACCACTTATAGTCAGGGAAATGCAAATCAAAACCACAATGAGATACCACCTCACACCAGTGAGAATGGCCCAAATTAAGAAACTAGCAACAACAAATGCTGGAGAGGATGTAGAGAAAAAAGAACCCTCTTACACTGTTGATATGAATGCAAACTGGTACAGCCACTATGGAAAGCTGTGTGGAGGATTCTCAAAATACTAAAAATGGAGCTACTATAACAAAAGTCAACTCAAAATGGATAAAAGACCTGGATGTTAGACCTGAAACCATAAAATGTATAGAAGAAAATATAGGCAAAACTCTACACGACGTACATCTCAGCAAAATCTTGAAAGACACATCCCTCAAAGCGAAGGAAGTGAAAGACAAGATAAACAGATGGGATTACATCAAAATAAAAAGCTTCTGTACAGCAAAAGAGACATTAACCAAAACTAACAGACACCCTACCAACTGGGAAAAGATTTTTACACACAATACATCTGATAAAGGACTGATAACAAAAATTTA